>VRLP01000265.1:0-272449 GCA_009660295.1 Lophius piscatorius
CTTTGGCATTCGAGTGCAGGTCTTCACTGACTCCTTGTATGAAGACGAGCTGCATCATCAGCTTGTCTAACTCCTCCTGCAACTGGGACACTATGAAGAAGATGCACAGTAATCGACATTGATGCGATGCCACGAAAGCTGTAGTCTAGAAAAATGGACTATAAAAGATAAAGATAAAAAAGTGGACCAATGTAATAGATAAAGTAATAACAGTAATAGCCCAATATTACTGGGTATTAATGTCCTCACTAAGAAAAAAAAGCACAGAAAAAAGTTATTTCATTGAATATTTCATTTCACGGGGCATTTATTCATGTAATACCTAAGACACTCTAAATTTCCCTTAAAATGACAAATTTAAAAAAAAAAATCAGAGTAATAATTATTTTATAATGGCCTTTTTGCGTTTTTGTGAATAATAGAGCAGCTCAACCATTTGGTGAAACATGTTTTTAGAAAACTGTTTTCTAAAAACATGTTTTTAGAAAACTGTTTCACCCTTATTATACTTTCTGTGGTTGAATCGAGTTACATACTGTAGTTCTATTTAGTAAGTCATCACATGCTTTACTATGTCCCCCTAAAAAGAAAAATCCTACTTATAGAATAGATCCTTCTCAATGGTCATGGGAAGTGCCTCCCCCTTTGACTTGTGGTGTCCCCCAGGGCTCCATCCTTGACCCCTTACTCTTTAGCGTATACATGCTGCCACTGGGTCATATTATTAACCGGTTCAGTTTCCACAAACATTTAAAGTTGAAATTAAAAGCAAATTTAATTAATTCCATTTGTGTGCACTGAGGAAAACTGAATGTTTTTTTTTGCCTTCACTCATGTTAACTGAGACCCTTATGAAACCATAATGTAAGTATTTTGTCTGGGAAACACTGTATGCTATGAAGAAGAATAGTCCTTTTTAAAATCATCTTTATATGTACTGTATGTATATATAGATATACATTTAGACAGTATGTGAGGTACACTCTGGGTGAGATAATCATCTTTATATGTACTGTATGTATATATAGATATACATTTAGACAGTATGTGAGGTACGCTCTGGGTGAGATAATCATCCTTCAAAGGCACCAAAAACAAAATCCTCCCATGAAAATTACACATTAAAATTATTATAGAATTGAAAAACATCAAAATTTTAACTATGTTATTTGATTAATGTAAGTATTAAGTCTGGTGCCACTAGAATGTTTAGTACACAAGATTTGTTCCAGACGAAAAGGTGATTACAGATCAGCAGACATCCCTCCATTATTTTCATGTTGGGGTGATAGTAAAGTGTGGCGTTATTTAAAAAACACAAATGTTTACGACACAAGTGAAAATGCATATGGTAACAATATTTAATTAAATGATTTATCCTTTCCTAACACTCTTCTCTATTCTTCCTGGACATATGGAGCACCATTAAAGATTATCTTGCACTTTTAACTAACCTAATTCAATCATTTTGCCCCCAAAATATTAACAACAATGATTCAATCCACATAGTTTCAACAGAGACCATTTCTGCAGCGAATCTCCCTGAATAATATCAAATAAGTTAATTCAAGTTAAAAGTAAATGCTGCTTGAAATCTGAAGTCAGTCTCACCTTTGGCTTTAGCTTTGCTTTCCCGGCTGACAGTAGAGGAATATTTTCTCCTTATTTCCTCCCGCTCATCCTGTTTCTGCTGATGTCTGACCGCAGCCTGTGCCTTGCTGTGATGACAGTCCTCCAGTTTGACCTGGACGCCTGCCAGCTTCTCCTGCATCCTGAACATCTCGACATGCATCTCCTTCATACAGTCATCTCGTGCCTTCACCAGTGCCCTCTGGGAAAAAGAAAAGAAAAGAAAAAAACATTTTCAAGACAGATCATTAAATCAAACTCCAGTTTGTCACAGACATGCTATTCCTCCTGGAGACATTTGAAGAATGTAATCTATTTATTCTTATTTTTCATCTTTATATTTACCCGACATGTGAAAAAAAATAATAAAAAGGATAAAAATAAACTATTTCAAATTCATGCCCAAAACAATATTTGTGAAAACAGAAAAGTAGCCAACATTTTCCTTCAGTTCCAGGTTGAGGATCTCCAGCTTCTTGGTGTAGTAACTGTTCAGAGCAGCTTGCATCCTTTGGACCAGGGGCTGAAAACAGATCAAACATGTCATCCAGGTCACTATGAAACTCGCCGTACTTCATGTGTTCATGACCGGAAAGAGATTCCTCTCTGTGCAGCATGAACAAAGCATTGGACGTTTTATCACTGCTGATACAGACATGGTCAGGATCCAGAACAATTAACTCCTCCTCCGCTGGCTGATTCTCCCTCTCGTCCATTTCATCTGATATGTTTAGGTTTAGGAGGTGAGGTGTTGTGGACGCCTGGGCAACATTTTCTTGCACTGAAAAACAACATATGAAATAAATCAACATAAAAATGGTCACTAGAATGTAGGACTGATCTGTGTTTGTGGCTGCGGAGGAGATGTCATCAGAACCTCTTGTGTCGTGATGGAGCTGGGGCTCATCAGGCTCCGGTCCGGACTGATCCTGTGAGCTGCCCTGAAACACAGAAAATAGATTGATTATTATAAAAAAAAAGAGAGCTTGTCATGGCTACAATTTCAGCATCACAGCACCAGGGCGGGCCAAAAGGATTAAAGATTATTTCATGAAGAAATATTGTATTCTATGGAGTATATTCCATTTTAATTAGATTTACTCAACCATTTTGGTAAAAGCATATTCAAAGAAATAAGGTGTTAAGGTGTTGCCCTTAGTCCAATAAAGCTACAGTTTAGCGGTGTAGATAATAGCCAGCAGTGTTTTCTGTGCCCAGAGAACCAGTCAATGGGCCAAACACTTCTGTTTAGACTTCAAGACGTTTCACATCTCCTACGAGAGGCTTCCTCCTTTATCTGGATATGGAGGAACCAATATGACCCACATGATTCTCTTGCAGAGAGAATCAAGACCACAGTATGCCTACCGTACGACCTAAGGACTCTCTTTATAGACTTATCAAACACGTACTGGAGTTGAAATCCCTGATTCCCCACCAGTCAGTTAGGACAGAGGAAGCCTCCTGGATGAGAGGTGAAACATCTTCAGGTCGAAACAGAAGTCCAGTTGTTTCAGATTCAACTTACAAGAACCTGGGTCCTTATTAGAAATGATTCAAACACACTTACGTTTAACATTTATAGCATTTTTATATAATTGCATTACCTTTTCTGTCATCCTAGTTCACTTACCTTTTAAATGTTCACAGTTACTACAAGACTAGATCGACTTCAGGACATACCAGCATTCATACCTTTACAAAATAGAAGTATACTTCAAGTCCATTTTTTTTAAAGCAAATTTTAGTAAAGTCCAAGTATAATTTACATGTACACTTTATGCTCTAAGTTTTAAAAGTAAAATACAAGTTCAGTCCAAATATACTTAGACATTTTTGAATACCTGTCACTATAAGCCAAGTACACCTATCATAGCTGTGTTGAGTATGTCTCTGTAAGTAGGCTACATAAAATATATTACTATAAGTATGCTCTCTTACTTTATTTTTTTTAGTTTTGAAGCATATTAAGATGAATATCTTTCTCTTTTTTTTTGCCCGGGGCCTGGATGATCCTGTCCTCTGCCTGCCTGTCTTGAGTGTATAAATATTAATCTTGCTTCATTAAGTTCTAGTTCTGCTAGAACTTAATAGCTAGTTCTGCTATTTTGTAAGGGTATGGATGCTGGTATGTCCTGAAGTCGATCTAGTTCTGCAGAACGATTCTGATAGAGGAGTTTTCTAGCTAATAATAGAAAGGATGTCGCGTTTAGAGTTAAGTTCAACAAGCCTTTCACATGAGCAAACAACGAGAGTGAAAGCTGGGCCATCTACAGGTCTGATCGGCTCTGACGTCACCCCGCGTGTCCCCAAAGAACTGATAATGGAATAAAAAGTGAAAGAATAAATCAAGACCAGAGATAACACACCTCTTGCGCAGGTGGGACTGTTGCTCCATATTCCTCCATAGGATTGTTACTTCCATCCTGACGGTTGCTGTCCTTCTCCTCCTGCCTGGAGTCTTCCTCCCTTCCCTCATCCTCAACTCCTGCACTCTGCATTCTACCTGAGGTGGAACGAAGCAAGAAGTCACTTTGGCTTAAGTAACAAATATTTAAACGTACAGCATTTCTATCATCGTATGGTGTAATAAATAAATATATATATATATCACCCGGACACAGCACCAACGTCTCTGTCTCTTCCACTGCGGTTGCTACAACAAATGTGGTTGCTATGACAAATCTCCCCAAGCAACCACTAACAGACGACAGGAGTGTTGAAAAATAAAGTCAAGCGTTCACAAATAATCAAATAAATAGGAGATCCTACGCTGATATTACAAATGTTGAACGTATGTGCTGCGTTCAGGTGCGCCACGACGAATCGAGACGGTTAAATAACGGCGCTGTCACTGATTGATCATCGTTCATTCTGTCTGAACGGATCAGTTCAACCAACAGGTGTTTATTTTCTTTAGTGTGATCTACTTTTTCTCTTAAACGGAACATAGACTATTGGACGTAAACTGAACTGAAACTATGCTTAGATTTTACAATGGGAATAGAACGCGGGAAAAAAAACAAAAAACATTATGACTCTAGCCCATAAAATCACAGTCTTCAAAATGAATATGAATTAAATATCCAGGGGGGAGAAATCATGATTGTTTATGTCACTTACATCCTGTTTCGGTAGGTTATTATTGGCGTGCGTAAATCTGTTTTACTGAAGCCTGTGATGTTATTCCATTAACACTTTGGCTGTTTCGACAGCTCGTATTAGTTTACGCATCAAAATGTGAAGTTTGATCGGGAATGGTGTGTTCTGGCTTTTATCAACTCATAAAATGGTTTACAAATATCTGCGAAGGAAACATAAGAGGAAATGGGAAATTACTCAACGAACAACCACCAATACGATTTAAAAAATTGACTATATATAATATAACTACCACTAATGCTATTAATACTAAACTAGTTATTGCTATTACTACCACTATTACTTCTATTACTGCAATACTAATACTATTATGTGTATTAATAATTATAATATAATTACGACAAATATCATAAAAATTCGTATTACTATTATTTCTAATATTTCCACAACTAACAATAGTAGGCTAATACAATTTGAAGGAACACTGTGACCTTCAGCATTACAAGCATTTTTATTTGGTTTATTTGGAGAATTATTTTTTCCTCTACAATCAAAGGAATGTTTAATTATGAACAGATACTTTTTTCATTGGTACATTACTTGAAGTGGATTCTCTCATTTGTTTCAAATTTAATCTAAATAAAGTGTTATGTCCTCAATAACAATAATTATGAACAAGAGATGAGCGATTTAATAGAAATGAAATCGCTCATCTACATCTACATTTTCTTCTTTAGTCTTTTCACTTAGTAAATAAGAAGATGCCAAATGGGACTTGCTGCCTGCGATATAAAATAAAATAATATAATATAATATAATATAATATAATATGATATAATATAATATAATATAATATAATATGATATAATATGATATAATATAATATAATATAATATAATATGATATAATATAATATAATATAATATAATATGATATAATATAATATAATAGACCTGTGATATGAAAAACTCATAACTTTTTGATTTTCATTTGTAGGTGTCAATGTTGAGAAAAAATAAATAAGTCATCAAATCAATTTTACAACAATACAACAAAAATGTTATCTTAAACAGTTCGACACAGAAATTTGGGTTTTAGTACCACAATATTCAGTTGGTTCAATTACAAACATCCTTAAATGAATAGAACTCATAAAGTGTCGCTTGTACGCTCCAAAATTTATTTATATCAATATATTGGAATTTTGTATCTTGCAACCATTTCTTTACATAATTAGTGGCAGAAAGTTCCTCGTGTCATTTTTTAGAGCGTACTACTACTACTACTACTTAGTATTAGTGCCATATGACTTCTACCAGCATCAGTGTAAAGTATAGATATACTGTTTGTTCAAAGAACATGCTTCTGATTTGTTTCCAAGTCACCATTTCAGTTTCACAACCTGAATTATATTTTTGGATTTATATATAATATATATGTTAGGAAGAACGATTCAGCTCCTGCGACCCTGAACCGAATAATTCATTATGGATAATGAATGAAAGTATTTACTGAAAAGCAAACACTTGGGAAGAATCGGTTTTGAGTTTAGGAACACATTTTTTTTTTTTAAAATCAAAATGGAGCCTGTTGAGTCATGAGAGTCTCCAGTTTTGTGTTCAGGTTTTATTCATAATGATCTGGCAAAGCTTTCCATCAGTACAAAACTGATGCCAGAGAGGAATGCTGTCAAGAAGAATCAATCCGCAAGTAGTAGGAAGAATGTCTTCTTCTTCTTCTTTCGGCCGTTCCCTTTAAGGGCGCCACAGGGGATCGTCTGTTCCCATCATGCCTTGTCCTCAGCGTCGTCCTCTGTCACACCAACCAACTGCATGTCTTCTTTTACCACATCTAGAAACCTCCTCTTGTGTATTCTGCTTTTTGTCCTATGTAACTTCCAGCTCTGCCTCCTGTCTTTTGGTCAGAGCCGCCGTCTCTTAACCATCCAGCAGAGCTGCTCTCACTACCATCCTGTTAACCTTTCCCTTCACTCCTACTGCTTCTTCTTCCGTCACAGATAACTCCTGACACTCTTCTCCACCCGCTCCAGCCTGCATGCGCTCGCTTCCTCAACTGATTTCCACACTTCCTGTTGTTCTGAACAGTTGATCCCAAGTACCTAAACTCCTTCACCTTCTTCACTTCTACTTCTTGCATCCTCACCGTTCCAAGTGCCTCCAATTAATTCACATGTGTTTTCTGACCTTCAGTCCTATTTTCTCCGGCGCATACCTCCACCACTCCATGATTTCTTCCATCTGCTCCCTGCTCTTGTTGTACCACTCTAACAAAATTCTTTGTCACTCTAGTCTTCTTCATGCAATACCACAATATCTCCCTCAGAACTCTGTTATTGACTTTCTCTAAATGGACAAGGCAACAAAGAAACTCCCTCTGGCCTTCTCCTTACTTCCCCATCAGCACTCTCAAAGAAAACATCGCTCCTTCTTGGCATAAACCATACTGTCACTTCTGTTATAACCTAGCTTCCACTCATCAGCTTCATACCTCTGTCGTTGCTGCAGCTCTGGACATCACCCTTGTTCTTGAAATCGGCACCAGTATAATTTTCTTCAATTCCTCAGGTATCTTCTCCCTCGCCAGGATAGTGGTGAAAAATCGAGTTAAATACTCCACACCCATTTCTCCTAGACACCTCCATACCTCCATCGGTCTGTCATCAGGACCAACCGCCTTTCCATTCAGCATCCTTTTTGAAGCTGCTCTCACTTCATCCTTACTAATCCTTTTTACTTCATGCTTTACAATTCTCACATTCTCCACCTCTATGTCTCATTTTCTTCATTTATCTGTTCTCCCAAGAACTCCTTCCATTTGGCCTTCACACTCTCCGCACATTTCCATCTCTATCCTTAATCACCCCGACCTGCTGCACATCCTTCCCATCTCGATCCCTTTACTTTGCCAATTGGTACAAATCCTTTTTCTCCTTCCTTAGACTCCAACCTCTCGTTTATCCTCTGACACTGAGGAAGGCAGCAGCAGGAGAGTTGTGTGATGTACCATTTGTTGAGAGTGAAAACCACAAGGTGGTGGTCATCAGCAGATCCTGGGGGTGTTTGGTGGATACTTGGATCATTATTATTTTTTATAGTAAAACCCTTTGGTGATTTGTAGTGAAAATCCATAGTCCCAACCAGCTGAATTGTAAAGAGCATTCAGCTCAGTTGACGGTTGCGTGTCTCAACACAGCAAGTGTAGATTTTCATGACAATACTAATAATGTAATACTGAAAAAATAACAATAAGCAAATCGTGACACTGGCCAATAAATGTATAAATAACTATTATTTATTATAATTGTTGTCAATAACATTTTCATTCACATTTTGTACAGAACTGGACATAGAGTTTCCTAAACATTTGGCACAGTTCTGATAAAAACAAGGCCGATTTTTTTCGTCCCTGACATCAACGGTATATCCCCAAAAAGCCCCCAAATCCCCTGTATTATACAAGCAATCCCTGCGATTGAACTCCTCAAATTAAATGTGAAGTTATGTCCAAAAAAATATTTTTCAGAAAAACAAAACAAAAAAAAACAAACTCCCCCTATTGAGTAAAATAGGAACTATTAGAGTAAAATACAATTTATAAGAGATAGATCACCTCGATATTCATCTGCACCAAAATTAGACTAAATAAGACGAAGGATTTGGAAGTTACGTCTGAAAAACTGTTTTTGGTTAAAAACAAACTCCCCCTCGTGAGTAAATTATTGACGATCAGACTACAATAGGATACATACAATATACATAGATCTTCCCAAGTTTATTTATACGTACAAAATTTGGACTAAATCGGACCAATGGTTGAAAGATTATGGCCCGATAACAAGTATACATCTATACTTGGACTGACTCAGAAGGACCACCAGGACATTCTTATATTCAATACAATAAAGGCTCATTATTGTTTAAAAATACTTTATTTCTCCTCACAAACAATGTACTTTCTTTACAATACGTAAGAAATTTGAGGAAAATAGTACCAAAAATAAATCTGCATATCAACACAAAAATCCACAGCTACCAGTGACTTGTTACAGTGGGCAAACAGCCCCCCGTTTTAACTGTGTGAAGACAAAAGGGCTATAAACGGGTGTCAAACCTGAAAATATTGACAATTCTTGTGTATAAGAAAAACACATTTGACAAACCCAAAAATGCAATTATTCACCTGCAAACCTCTGCTCTACACAGGAAAACATGTTTACCCCCTGAAAACCTCTAATGTCGTCCCATCTCATTTAAGTTGTATAACTGTGAAATGTGTCGAGTCACCAATGATAAAAATAAAGTGTGTGTGTCTGTGGGGGGGGGGGGGGGTTAACTGTGATGAAAATGTGATTATTCAAAGAATGTGATATATTACCGTGTGCTTGAAAAATAACATCAAATCAATATCAACATCAGTAAAATCAGTGACTTGGACAACAGAAATACAGAAAATACAAACCTCATTTCTTATTAGGATCAATTAATTAGAATACAACAGTCTGAGACATGAAGTGAGGAATGCGAACAAATTGTGACTGAAGGAAGTTTTAAAGGTTCACTCCCTTTTTAATATTCCCCTGCCTCACAGTGACGAAATCCAACAATAATCGTGGTCAGTAAAGTAATTGATGGAGCAGCGTAAACGCTACAGCACAGTTTATTATACGTTTCATCATTGTTCTTTGGAAAATGATAGCCACACCAGCTAGTGGTCCTTAAAATGTATAATCTGGGCTCTAATGGAGATTATTCTCAATTAATCAATGAGCACAGACCAAAAGCAGATTTACAGGTTTAGCAGTGAAGTTACAGCAATTCTACCAGGGCTAAATCAACTCTCTCCTCATTAAGACACTTACATCAGACGACCAAGTAAGTGCAAAGTGTGCATATCTCTTGGCTGAAAAGATTTACCTGATTTTAGACAATTGATAAACCCAACAAGGTGCACGTGACGAGCTCAGAGTAACGGGCAGCGTTGATTGGTTTCAACTCCTGAATAAAGGAGTTGATGATCATGGCAAGAAGAAGTGATTGCCTACACTCCTTACATTTCTGTGGGAACTCCCGTCTTCCCTTCTCCTACCACATTTGGCAGACTGCAGAGTGCCGTCACAGTCACGATTTCACCACAAGTCGAGAACAAAATGTTTCCAGCAGTGTAATTTTTAAGTGCCGCCGTTCTCACTGCTATCATGGCACCTGTAGGTTCTTTCGGGGGAAACGGCACACATTAAAAAACAAAAAACAGGAGAAAAATGTGTTGGGCCTTAGTTGCATAGTTTAGGCTCTCATTCATATCAGGTATGAAGAGATTTTACTCACTTTACTGCATTATGTACCGTGGGAATGAAAACTCCAACCCACTGCTCCCCTCATCTAAACATGGAGACGAAGCTGAACACCAACTAAATGTTTGTTTTCTCATAATTTCAAACTAAAGTAAAAACATCAAGCGTGTATTTCCTGGACCACGTGGATATCTAAATGTAACTTTGAGATGACTAATTTTGAGTCCAGGTGGCTCACAGGGTGTGGACAGCAGAGTTAACCGTTCCCATATTTCGGCACTGATGCAGACGAGTAAAATGCTGACAGAGCAGACAGGAATTATGTCTGAATCCAACAAAGAAGGACGCACATTTCTACAAGTTCGTATACGGCTCCTCGTTCTTCAGAACCATCACTACCAAATTCTAATCGAAACCAGCCAGCTCCAGTGAACAAAAAAACTGAGCCGGCAGTAAAAATATAGAGCAACAGTAACTGGAGCTTGTGTGACGGAGGAATGGAGAGGTGTGACTGTGGATTTAATATCACGCTCTGGAATGATTTAAGACAAATTTAGGTAAAATGAGCTGACTGACCTCCAACAAAAGAACAAATACTTGAGAGTTTAAGTGCCAAACACACAGCATGCTGGGTGTTCCGGCTCACATGAAGTTGAGTGTTTGGATATTTCTTACAATATTAAAATATCAAAATTGTCTCCCTGAAGTTGAATGGATGACAGCAACTGTCGCTGGATGAACTGATGACCGCAAACAAACAAATGAGGGATTCTTTTATCTGCAGAGTGCTGATTTGGATTGATTTGTAAAGTATTGACCAGCATGTGAGACACTAAGAGAGTTGGACTAAAACTGTCCGACATACATGAGGCATTCAAAGACACACATGGACAAACTGGCAGCATTAGTGCAGCACACAGAGTAACAGGTCCTGAGAGGAAGGTAAGGCAGGTCAGTTGAAGGCCGACTTCAGCTCTTTGAAAGCATCACGTCTCACTTTCTGCTCCTCAGCCTGCTTCTTCTTGGCCTCCTGCTCCTGGCGGATCTCTGATTCAAACCGGCTGCCTTCGCTGATAGCAAATACCTGTCCAACAGCAAAACACACGGTTGTTAGGTGTACGGGTGCAGCCAGCGGAGAAATCAGAGCAATTAAACTGAATTTCAATGACAAGTAGCCCTAATGAAGGTATCATGGACCCGGTCTGACAAAACAAATACTGCCATCTGCTGGTTCCTGTCAGAATTGATCAATTCTGACAAGCTGGTATGCTTTGAAGCAGAACCAATACATATGTATCCTTTCACATCGTCTTTACATAGACTCGCTGTTCTATTTAGAAACAAACCGAATTAAGGTCTTATTGATCGTCTTCAAGGCTATTCATAACGTCAGTCCTGATTACATTTCTGACCTTTTAATCCAATATGAACCTCAGCATTGACATGGACATCCTCAGTCGGTTATCTTCTGTCTAATCAACTTA
The DNA here is from genome assembly GCA_009660295.1 of Lophius piscatorius. NCBI lineage: Eukaryota > Metazoa > Chordata > Actinopteri > Lophiiformes > Lophiidae > Lophius > Lophius piscatorius. The sequence goes on from VRLP01000265.1 coordinate 11,527, forward strand.
AAAACTAAGTGGGAAAGAACTTTTGCCGACCGGCCTGGAACACTACGATGACCTGACCGAGGACATATGGTTGTCTCTCTTCTTTTGAGTGTTATCTGATGGCTTTTTTTTTTTTTTTGCATCAGAAAATAGCATTCTATTTCCTAGATTAATTTCCTTGTTGAGGCCGCTGCCGTTACCGTTCTTAAACTGCCTTTTTGAAAAATGCTTAATATGTCTTGAAGTGTAAAAGGTCAAAAACAAAAATAATGGTAGAAAATACTATAGAAATGCTATTGCATTTGTGCACTGATATTTGCCACAGTTACACATTATTATACATATTACACATACATATTGTGGGATATTGTGGAATCATCATTGCGTCCGCCACTGATCCTTCTTGTCAACTCCAAAACTATATAATGGATCATTTTCCAATTTTGTACCCACATTGAACTTAATGCAAGAGAGAAGAGCGCTTTATTTAAAAAATTGTCAGGTAATTATTTATTAACCGTTGGTCTGAATAAGTCCAGATTTGTTGCATGGGACTCAAATGGATATTTTGTACACAGGTGCTTCTTTTATGAAGCTGTTTTTTTGGAAACACTTACGTTCCAAATTTAGTGCACATGAACGTACTCAAGGGGATCCGGTTTGTTTATATCATATTGCACTCGGATAGTTCATAATTTAATCCAGAGGGGGAGCTATTTCAAGAAAAACACTTTTTCAGACGTTACTTCTGAGCCGTTTCTCTGATTAAGTATAAATTTGGTGCATATAAATCTACTCAAGATGATATATCTTGAATATATCAAAGCTTACTCTAGTAGTTCCAAAATACAAAACATGTTTATTTAACAAAACCACATTTTGTTTTAAGGAGTTAAATCAGGGGGATTTCTTGTTCATTGAGGACTTGTTATTGGTAATAAGAATTTTAGTAATAGTAGTCCAACTTAGAATCGAGATTTGCCTCGTTACCACGGTAACACATTGAGCTATTTCCCAATCTCTCTCTCTCTGATTTTTGCAAAAATTGTTTTGCAAATTGTTACTAAGAGTCATATCTGTGAGACTAGATAAACGACGACAAAACATTTGTGCAGAAGAAAAAATATAAAATAAGAAATATTATAATTATGTTAATAACAAGTCTGCTCTGTTGCACACAAAGCCCTACATAATTATAATAATACCATAAATAACAAAGAATTTCAAAATTGCAGCTTTTAAAGGATAAATTGTATGCCAACATAAACTTTTTTTTATTCCATGACACAGATGTTCCCACCACTGGAAAATGGCAAATGAGGATGTATGAGTGGATGAGGATCCATAACGTCGATCATAGCAGAATAAATGCAGAATAATCCGGATATGTATGAGTCACGTTGTTGCCCTCAAATCAAGAATAAGAATTCATCTAATTAAATCATTTAACTTGTTGAAGTTAAGTTGTTGAACAGCAGTAGTGCTGTTATACGAGGACATCTGAGTCAACATACCTTGGCTTCAAAGAAGCTCTTGGCTCCTTTGACTCCTTCTGCGGAGACGTCGATTTCCGACAGACGAGCGAGGGCGCAGAGGCCGCTGTCTTCTGCCAGCTCTCCTGCCGCTGCCTTCCTGAAGATGAGCAGGAACTGAGGAAGACAGGAAGAGCAAAGTGACGTTGATGTGGACAGAGGAAAAGTCAGATACTATAAGGCTGATTGCGATCGTTTTTTCACCTCTCTGAAGCTGAGCTTGTTGTCCAGGTCTTCATCCACCTCCTTGATCATGTTCTTCAAGCCTAAGTGTGTCTGTGGAGCTTGAAGTTTCTCCATCATTAGCTTCAGCTCCATCAGGTCAATGTAATTATCGCCCCCAGTATCATACCTAGACGGACAGGAGAAGAGCTATCAGATGACCGTCTACATCTCCAACCTTTGAGGCTCCTTCACTGAAATGACCTCAGGATGGGCCTCTCAGGAAGTTGCAGAACAAGTCAGTAACATACAGTTTCATTTGCCTTTGCCTGACCCTCGTTGCTGGGACACCGTTTCAGCCTGTGGGATTGGAGGGAAATGTGCAGATAAGAAATAATGCTGGGTGATGTTATTTTTTTTTATTTAAGCTATCTAATATGATATCGGTGCTTCTTTTGACAAGTATCAATATCACAAAATATTCATCAAGCTATTGACGTTTGTTTTAACAGGTTTAATTTTTCTCTTTGTCTGCAGAGCATTTAAGTATTTTGAAAAGCACTCTACGAATAAAATGTATTATTATTGATTAATCCAAAGTGAAGGGATAAAGACCTTGAAACAACAGCGAGGGGACTTCACCTTAATACTGTACTTGGACCATTTATGACTATAATACCAATCACAGAAAGAACTTTTCACCAATTGTTTTATCAGGCTTTGATTGACATTTTTCCAGTATTCAAATATATTATTACTCTTCTCAGCATGACTTTGAAAGTCACATATTTGATTCTGAAGTTTCTGCTCTGCAAATTTGTCTTATGGAGAACTTAACAAGTAGGAAGTTAAGACAAAGCCTTACCCACCCCCCAGATAAATGATGACCGCTGTCAGCTGTGTGGTTTTAAATTAAACAGAGGAAGTCCTTACCGATCACTTTTCATTTCCTCTTTCCTGTCCAGACAATGAATTACTTCTTGTATACTCACTGTGAAGTCAATCCACTGACTGTAATCATGTAAGATTGACTTACTTACTTTACTATCTACAATCAGAGGGTTAATAATTTATGGATGTACTGAAACTGTGAGTGAAGTTATGGAAGGTATTAACCATCTGTTGCAAGACCCTTTTACTTGGCTTTGCAAACCTAATCCCAATCCGTGACAGACATCATAGCCTGGATGCTTTCTTCTGTCTCGCTTTCAAAGTTACGAATATCTAGGGTACAGGACTTTTACCTAAAAAAAATACATTTCCCCTCAACTACGGTGCTGTTCATCAATCATGACACCAAACCAACATTTCTCCATGAGACAACATTTGGCAACTGCATTGACTGCTTGAGATCAGAGAGATACAAACGTACAGCAGCAACAATAAAAACAGCTATAACCATAGATATACTGCAAATAGTATCTATCTATAATTAAAAAGAAAATAGAGTGACTAAATCTAAGTCTATCTGATCCAAACATTCTAATAATAATAAGAGCAACATGATATTATGATTAATACTAATAACAATACAAGTGGGCATCAACCAGTCGACCAGAAGAACAGCAACTAGTTCTGAACACCATTGGAACCTTGGAAGCCTTAATGTTCACCACTGCCCGTCTTACATCTTGCAGGTTAAACTACTTTAATCAAGATAAAAAGCCTTAACCGTACACGCACGTCTTGATCCTTTGAACATGGCTGCACAGAGTGGGAGTCAGAAGGAAGGCATTTTAAATTCCTGGGCGGGCCTGGACTTGGCAGGAACCATAAGAATCTGGGTAGAGCGTCTAATTGACACGATGGTTTCACTCAATGCAGAATACATTTTTTTGGCTCAAATAATGTGGAATGAACACAAGTGTCTTTGTTCCAGAAAGGAACATTACAAGATAGATGCACATAAAAATAAGTCAAATATTTTGTGTATGCTTTTTTAGGAATGTACAGGTTTGTTAACTCAATTTACTGTTTAAGAAAGGGAACTGTATAACTACAAGGAAGTGGAAGGCCCTCACTTCAAGACACCCACACTGACTGATTACCGAAACAATAAGTCATGCCGAACGCTGAGTGAGTCTTAATTTTTGTCATGTAGCACCAATTTATCTGTGGAGCTTGACTCACTCGGCTGCTGAAGTGCAAAAATATTACTTCTGTTATCTGATGAGGTCAAGACAAGGGCTGGGACAATATCCGCATTACCACAATAACAGGGTCATGTGACTCTTACCGCAGGTATGAGCTCATTACCATCATGACCATAATTACCTCTGCCAAACAGATTATGATTTTACCTCTGTGCGTTTGTCTGTCTGTTAGCACCATTACAGAAAAACTAATGGACAGACTTTTCATGAAATTTGGCCCAGAGGTACATTATTATTTAGTAGTATTATTACGGAAAAAATAATACACATTAGCATGAAATTATACCAAACCGCTTGTTTTGGCATGTTCTAAAGATTATTAAATTTTGGGGACTTAACACATGTTGCAGCATTTACAATAAACGAGCATAGCAAAACATAAGATAAAGCTGGATGAATATGTGGTGAAAGACAGCGCTTTGTGTGTCAATTGAGCGCCCAGCGGAGATGCGGAACAGGAAGGCACAAGAGAATGAGGAGCGTGAACGGTTCATGAGCATTTGGTATATTTAGAGCCTGTCAATAACTCATAATTTATTGAACGAATCTGCATGAAATGTTCCTGAAAACAGACATCTAATCGATGCCAGTCACAATAACGTCAACTTTTGGCTGAGGTTTCTGCTCCCTGACTGATTTTTTGTAGTTGTTTGTGTATGTTTGTTCTTTGCGGATGAAAGTAAAAGGAGTGCACATGGTGTGTTATATATGTTTATGGAGATTTATTTGTCCTGTAAGGTCATAGGCATGCTCTGTCTCACCATTTTCCTTATAAGGAAGCACTGTGACAAAACACATCTGGCGATTGTTGCTCAGTTGCTATTTTTGGTTAGATATAGCGAGAGATCAGGGGCACAGGAAAAACATTTTCAACAGACATACACACCCCAGTGCTTAGGCCATACAACTCAACTGCTCTGCTTGAACATTTGGTCAGAGGGAGTGTAAAAATCCTAAGCAGCTGTGAGATGCCTCTCAATTTTACAGTTGTGATTGCTCAGGCAGTGGTTTAGAGAGCTCTTAATTGGCTCTGCCTAAGAAGACGCCCTCATAATGGGGGCAGCCAAGTTGAGCCATTGTGACACATGTGTCCTTCTAACACGGGCCTCAGGAGGACTTAGACCCTCAAGTGAAATACAGATAAAGTATACAAACATAAGATTAACCTTATCAGTGGTAAAGAATCTTAAAAAAAAAAAAAAATCCTACTATTTATGAATTTCTCCATGTGGAAAATATATAGGTCAAATAATACCATACATTTCTTTTTAAATTTACAGTATCCAAACTGATAAGTTATCATATGTTAATTATTCCTTAAGAATTGTGTTCCGTCATATTTAATTTTAGAACGGGTTACTGTGTCCCAAACAAACCAAAGAGGTTAAACACAATCAAACCCACACCCTGACATGACATGACTGAGAACGGAATGAAAACATTCTATGAACAATCAAAGCCTCTTGTCTGATTTCCTTATCACTCACTTACATGATGTCCACACCCTGCCATTACTCAAATTGCAGAAATCTATGCTGGAATGTACATAAACTACGGCTTGAAATGCCGATCAAACACTGATATTTTCTTTATTTTACCGCCATATTGAAGCTTAGTTATTAACCATTTATTTAATGAAGTATAAAGCCCATCATGTCACAGGGCCCGAGACTGCTGTCTTCAGACAAATACATTTTTATATTCAACAGTCCTTCCTCTGGTGGATTCTGATCGTCATTTTCGGATCGGGTATAAGATATATGAACTCACATCTTAAACATCTTGTTCATGTCTTTGATCTGGCCTCGGGAGAACTCTTTGAACTCGGTGAAGGGGTTGAAGACCTTCATGCTGGGCTGGTTGGGCTCTCCCTGCCCCTCGTTCAGACCCTCTCGCCGCAGCAGCTTGGCGCCCAGCTCCGAGTCTGCGTTGGCCGTGCTTGGCTTCTCCTCAGACTCATTCTGCTCTCTCTGGACATCCACAGCAACGGGGTCTTCGTCTCCTTCTTCGACCCGGAGCCGGCGGTTGAGCTTGGCCGCTAGTTCGTCTGAGGCCATTTTAAAACTGGGTGGCTAGTGACCAGAAGAGCCTTATCCGGATCACCACAGCTACTTCAGAGAAGGCGTGACAACTGTTTCCTGTACTTGATTTTCCTTGTATTTACGGATTTCTGTGACAGCCTAAGTTACTCACAATTATATCTACTAGTCAAGCGTTTGATTTTAATTGGGGTGAGTCAAGGTTCGCGCTCAGTTAAATATCTCCACCCCGAGATGTTTTGTATTGGCACATTAGCAATCTAGCATTCTGAAGTATGTCAGGCTGTGACCACGCCTCCTCTTAAAGAGACAGGCAGGTAGTGTATAGCTTGCGCAATATCACAGGTGAGCAGCAACGGCGCATGCGCAGGTGGAGACTCTATTCATGTTCAGGGGCCAATAGTTAGTTATGAATGTATTCGATACCTTTGAGAAGTGGACTGCAACTAAGTAATTGTACTCAAGTTATGGTTATTAAACCTTAAATATTCTCACTAAGACATATAAAACAATAGAACAATTTTTTATTTGAGTATTTTATTTCTTTGAGGTATTTATAAATTCAATATCTCAGACACTAAATCAACCATAAAATGAAAAAGAATGTTTGGTCAAGCATTTTTATAAACAGTAAAAAAAATAATCAAAGACTTATTGAATTATTTCATGATTAAATTATGTATTGCATTCATAGCTAATTTTGTTTGGATTAGTTCAACCCTTAGTTAAGGATGTTTTTGGAAAACTATTTGATCCTTTTTGGACTTTTTATTTGTGTGTGTGACATAACATAATTCTGTTTAGTAAGAGCAGGCTTTAATATGCCAAAAGAAATCTTACTTATCAAATAGAACTTTCTCAATAGCACTGGTTATTGCCTCTTCCTCGGTGGCCCTTTTGATCTGTGGTGTCCCCCAAGACTCCATATTTGGCCCCTTAATATTTAGCATATATATGTTGCCACCTGGTCATATTATACAAGTTCAGTCAAATGGCACGCACTTTTTAAAATGACTCAAAATGGGCTCAACCAAAGGGTTATGCGCTTTACTACTAATGATATATTTAACCTCTACTCCATCACCTATCCAAAGGGAAATATTGTACTTTCAACTTCTCTAAATTTGTGGGACATCTGTAGTTTTCAGATTACAATTCATACGTTCATTCATTTCCAATTGAAGGATTGAGTGTGTAACGTTAGTTTTAGGTGCAGTCCTAAATGACTCTATTGTGCAGTCATTTAGGACTAAACCATATTTTTATCTCCTGTCCGAGTTCCAAAACTGATATGATTTCATTCAGTATGAATAGAGCCGGGTAAACTGAATGAAATAAGATATCTTATCTTATCTTATTTCATTTAATTTTACCTGCTGTATTTGCCATAAATCAATACTGAGGAAATAGTTTTTAAACTAAAATATAGATTATATCCAATAGCTACTAAGAAGGTAGGGAAGGCTGTCATTACATGGGTTTGTGTGTGATGTCACTAAAACGTCACACATGGGTCAAGGGCATGTCAACCTATCACCATCCTCCTTTAAGGCCTCCTGGGAAAATAACGAGTGAAAAGTCACAAACCATACAAAGTCCGGCAAAATATGATGGAAATAGGAAAAGCACACCTTCGTCAAGGCCCCAAACCTACCCCAGGGACCTTTATTGTAACTGTCACAAACAGAACAAGTGACATCACAAATATAAAACATCAAAAAAACTATAATGGACACAGTTTCAGGAGAGCACCATACCATATTGTGACATCACCGCTCCAAAATGCTTATTATTTTATTTTATTAAACATGTTGCAAAAACATGACATATCACCGAAATGTGATCATCTGTAGGATATTCCAAAATGTACCTCTAGGTAAAGTTCCATCCATTTGTGCCACAAACAAAAACATAACGCAGCGAAAACATAACCTCTTTCCTTGGTGGAGGTCATGAAGGAAATACTAGAAAATGAGATGCAGCTACAACAAATTACTCACAACAAGGTGAAGCCAACTGAGTGCGTTTGTAAGAGAGGTTATTGCCTTTTCTATCAGGCATCGTTTTTAAGAGCTGTAGCAGCCATAGAGATTTAAAGCTGATGAGCCACACAATGAAGATCTGAGAAAAGGTAGAAGAAGCTAGCATAAGAAAAGAGGTGAAATTTTGTGGACATGAAAAACAACAACAACAACAACGTCTCACGTGTTTGTAATCGCAGGCTCGGCCTAGGTCACGATATCATATTGCCGTTCGAATGACATCGTGATAGGAGATCGTTTTCTTCACACGAAGGCCCCCGATCGAACGCGGGCCTCGGGTCAAAGCGACCCCGCGGGACCAAAGGGAGGGAGCTGCGAATACAGGCCTAGCGAACGCAATAATAGTAAAAGTCTATCTTGTGTGTTTATTTTTTATTAGTTAAGACATTGTATAAAATGTAGACAGCTGCTCAGCATTGATAACATTTGTCCCACATAAAAATGCTTTTTGTACCACATTTGGTTTGTTGGGATCGGGTCACCCTAACCTCCACAGTAATATTAATCCAAAAACATAATAGTAAAACACAGAGAGCCCATTTCACTAAACAAGGAGTACAGGTATAAAATTTGAAAAGGATCCACCTGCAGACGAGGCAGAATTTTTTACCAGGTGGAGAGGGAGATTTACCAACCTCAAACAGGTATGTATGCACAAGATGTACAGTTCTGAGGGTAACCACACAGACCCAAGCCAATATCAGGCTATTCCTGGACTGTATTTAGTCTCTTCTGAGGTCATCAACAATAGCTCAGACCACCGTGACATCCTTAGAGTCCTGGTAGTTGATGTCAGCCCTTAAAGTAATGTGGTTCAGATCTACCCCAGCCTCCACTGCAGAACTTGGCTCCGTGTGTTCAGGCCTCCATGGCTTCTTGCCTCTGACCTGAGGGAAGGTGAAACCATCCAGCGGGGCGTGCTCTATCCTGCACAGGCTGTCCTCGCTGTTGCTGTTGCTGTAGCTGGGATTGAAGGAGCTGACGTGGCAATTGTCAGGCCAAACCTCCTCTGATAACAGGACGGCTTCCTGTCGCGTCATCTCAATCCCGTCCGTTTGAACAGCTTTTTCCATCTGCCAGACACCAATGGGCACCTCCACATCCTCCGCCACGCCCGGCTCCACCTTACGGAAAGTGTAGTGCGCGTACAGGCTGATGCAGAACATCTCCACAATCACGCAGTAGTGGTAGATCACTGAAGGTAGACAGAGGACACAAGACGCTGATTTGAAGGCAACTAACAGCCGACGTCTAGACTGATTACGAAGATAGGAAATAAAGTATTTTTGTTATCCTTGCAAAACCACACTGTTTTCATTTTTCAGTATAAACATGTAGACTCAACTTCAAACAGTTTGCAATATCTCAAAGAGTGCATTCACAGAAAGCTAAAATCCAAAAATCAAGTTAAAACTAGGCCTATGCTGTCTTTCCCGACAACAAGGGCGTGTCCCCGATAAGACCCTAATCCCCTACGTTGTAAAGCAATCCCCAAATTCAATATGAAGTTCTGTCCAGAATAACAGCGTTTTTCATTAAAAGAAAAAAAGCCCACTGTACTGAGTAGTTAAATATGTTGTATGCAAGATAGATCTCCTCAAGTGGATTCGCATTCATCAAATCTGTAATAAATCAGACCAGCAGTTAGGATGTTATGTCCAAAAAGAAGGCTATTTTGTAAAAAATACGATCTAATATTTTACTCTAATATGAACTATTTGAGTAAAATATAATGTATACAAGATAGATCTCCTCCTCGATTCAGGTGCACCAAATTTGGACTAAATTGGATTAACGTTTAAGAAGTTATGTCAGGAAAAAAGGGATTTTCGTAAAAAAAAAAAAGAAAAGAAAACTCCAGCTAGTGAGTAAAATATGAAGTATAAGAAATAAGTCAGCATGTATAAAAGATAGATCTTTTTGAGTTAATTCATATGCACCAATATTGGACTGAACTGAACCAAGAGTGGTGACAGTATAGCCCAAAAAACAGTTGGAGATAAAGCTCCCCCTAGTGATGGAAATATACATCCAACCTTTCCCAAAATAAATCCAGTTCTTTCTCGCACTAAGGTCTATGGGGATAAAAAGTGATCAGTGATCCATGAAACACTTTTTGAGTTATCACTTTGACAAAACCAGTCTGTGGCGGTAGCGGCGGTGGCGATGACAGTCCCATAATGTCTCCCTGTGATCTACATTTCTCCAATTAATGAACCCAATAATGTAAATGTTCATGAAATGTATGAATGTAGGGGCTTTATATCATATCGTGTATGGTTGTTACCACTTAGTTACTACATTCCATAAACTGAAGCTGTCGTTAAGATCTACTATCCAAAGCAGCTCGGCTGTAGCCCCAAAGAAGATACTGTAGATGTAGAGAGGGTGACATCAAGTTAACCATGGACGTAACTTGGCCAAAGCTGTTTGAAGAAATCACTGTCATGACTGTGTTGCATTATTTAATTTCTTAGCTTTTTCTTGGGTTCTTCTGTTATGGTTCTCTGATCTTATTTTTGAGGGTTTATTTCCAGCATCATGGTTCTGTTCCTTCTGTCATCGCTGGGTTGATTTTGTTTTAGTTTTCTCATTTTATGTTGAAGGTTATTGTCTTTGTTTAATTCTGTTTCCTGTTCTCTTTACTTTGAAAGCTTTGTCGCACGTGTGTTTCCTTTAGCTTTGCACTTCCTGTGTTGTCTCTTTACAGTCTGTTTAACACTTTCATTCTGTGTTTGGTTTTTGTGTTTTGTTTCTTGTCTCCAATGTCTTTCTGTGTTTTCACTTGTGCTCCTTTTCCCTCTCTGCGTCTGTTCCTACATTCTGTTCTCATGTGTGGTTGTCAATCATGTCCACCTGTTCTCTACCCTCAGCTGTGTCTCCTTATCTCAGTGTATATAGTCCGTCCCCCCCTGTCCTCAAGTGCCAGTTTGTTGTTGCTGTTTCCTTGTGTCCCCCCAGCCATTTCCAGGCGTTTTGCAGAGCTATTTCCTGTTTTTGTTTCTGTCTGCTTTCTTCATCGTGCATTTACATCTGGAACAACTCTGTTGGTTTTTGACCCCTGACCCTCTTTTTGACCCCATGGACTTTTTGTTAAATCATCATAATTGCGCCTGCTCTGTCTGCACGTGGGTCCACGCTCAAGTTCCCAACAATCACCATGGCAGCTTACTTTCTGTCACTTACATTGGGACCTGGTCAAAACAGAGAAGGGTGGTGTGCACGGGATGACCTCCATAGCACCCATGGTCTCTAAGATGCCGCTCTGCAGGCCACACAGCACCAGTGCCACGATGATGCAGCTGAACTTGGCTCTCAGTCCAAAGCCATGTAAAGCGCTCTTGGTGGCTTTGTAAAACAGAAGGTGACCGTAGAAGGAGACAAAGGTTGACACTCCGATGATACCGTTCACATACAAATTAGGGTCAACTGAATCCACCTGGAGAGATAAAAAAAAAAGATTTATAAATGTTGTGTTAATATGCCAGAGAACCATGTGATTGAAACATAATGCTCAAGCACAAACGGGGGTCTGAACGAATGACCTACATTTCCGTAGTCATACTGTTCATCTGTCCACAGGACCAGCGTGACAAAGAATAAGATGCTGCGAACCACAGACAGCTGCAGCACAGCCGCCATCATCCACCCACGGCTGCTGCTACACAAACAAGACAGCAAACGTTAGCCGGTTAGCAGCAAGGTATTATACGTTATTTTACAGACGTGTGCAACGAAGAAAGATGACTTCAGGTTCCGTTGCTCAACATTAGTTGTTGATGAAAGTTTACATTTATGGACTGTGTGTAATGAATGATTGATCTGCTCTGGATGAACTCTTGTCAGGCAGCAGGTAGGGTTTGTAGTCAATAAAGGCGGCCAAAAATTCACTGGTCACTGTAAATCACAGAACGGGTCTCAATGAAAGAAATATTTAAGTTGAAAATCTTTATATACACTGTAATTTGTTGAGAAACAACGAGGGTCAAAGGAGTCAGTACCTTCACCTTCGAGGAACTACCTACACACTCTGACCACACGAGGCCGGGCTCTGTCCTGCACCAGGAGGGACCGGGGGTCCACTGCACCAGCGTCAGGTGTGACAGTTGGTGTGGGGTTTTATACTGGGACCCAACAGCAGTCAGGGTACTGTCTGCTTACACGTGGAGGTCTGTGTGACCCTCTCAGGATCTGCCTCCCCAGACCATCATGGACCTCCTACCGGAGGACGTTTCAGGCAGCGTTACGTTCACCATGGCATCTCCAGGCCTTTTCATGTTTGTCACAGGAGTTCAATGTGATCCTGTGAGGAGAATGGGGCGCCAGTGGTGAACCTGTCCATTCTGGTGTTCTCTGGTAATAACCAATCCACCTGCATGGTTCTGGGCTGTGAGTAGAGGTCACACTCGTGTACGTTGGGTCCTCATGCCACCCTCATGGAGTTTATTCTGACTCAGAAATTTATTCTGAGGTCAGAAACATGAACAGGAGTGGCTGATAGGGGTCATTTTTGTTGGATTCTGTGCTCCTCCTGCTGGGTCGTTGTCCTGACCCTGTCCAGCTCTCCTTGACTGAGGGCCTGTCTCCTGGTGTCCCCTACACGCTGCTGAGACTGGGCCAGGAGACACTCAAATCCGTCTTGCTACGGCATGTATGGATGTACCATCTTGGATGTATCACCTGTACAACCATAATTGGCTGCAGGTACCATATCGTGCTACCAGTAGTGACAAGGACACTAGCAAAATACAAAACTAGAGCATAATCAGTCAGGGAGGATGAGGAGAGAGAAATGGCCTGTGGTCACCACCTGTCCAACCAAAACCTTTAGGGGGTTGACTTACATCGACACCAAAGCAGGTGACATTGATTCACAATCACTTACCCCTCCTAACTGGACAGATTGATATCCCGGGAGTTCAACTGACTTGGTGTTGCAATGTGGTGATGAAATGTTCCTCTAATTGTATATTCCTAAAATCTTCCATCCGCTGCAGGTTTGTGTTTTCTACCTATTGATGGTCACCATTGGGAGACAGCAGCAGCAGCAACAGGGGAAAGGATTCGGAGATACTTGCTGTCCAGACAAAGCAGCGAGCATACGAACCTTCCCTCCAAAGAAGTCCGTGATCAGTCCCATGAATTTCAGCAGGGTGATGGAGTGGTACCTAAAAAGATGATACAATGATGATGATTCAATGAAACGGGAGCAGCAATGTGAAGGACCGACGTGAAGCAGATGCGATTACAGACTCCCATTATTCAGTCCAGACTGGGGAACTCACAGTGAAGCAACGAAAGTACACAGTGAGGAAGATCGTGGCACATACAGCGCTATGAGGGAGGTAAAGGCAAATACCTAAAATAAAGCACAGGTGCATCATGGGTAAAATATATTCCATATTAAAACTGATGATTGATTTCATTGTACTGAGAGAGTCAGAGAAAGAGCGGTTAATGTTACCGGATACATTCCTAATATCCACAGGTAGAGCCATTTTCGTCTGGTCGAGGTAATGTTGCGCAGGAAGAAGCCCACCTCCTCCAGAAATATCCCCAGAATGATGAGGGCCAGAAAGGCCGGAATGAGGAAGAGCCACAGGTCATCCTTGATTGCTGAAAAAACACAGTCTGATCACTCTGAAGAATGGGGCATATATCAGTTACTACTTAAACATTTGCGTCCTTGAGAGGTTCATCGTGTCGCCTCCCTCTGGAACTAACTATTTCAAATTCAATTCGTGATTTAGTTCCGTTTACAACTCGTTTTGCAGCATTTTTATGAGTAGTTCAGCAAATTCATGGCTCATATTGACATTCATAAATCTTCGGTCAATCGCTCAAAGTGCTTTTTAAGCCACAGAAGTGGTGCTCTGGAAAAACAGAAGTTAAAATGGATTTACAGACTGATGTCTCTAATACAAGATCAAGAAAAGATGGATAACTAACATAATGACGAGATGAATAATTAACATAACATATGCATTAAACACAGTAAGTGTGAATGTGAGCGTGCATGAATGGTTGTCTCCGGCCGTCTGTCTCCGCCCTGTCATAAACTAGCGGACTGTCCTGAGTGTTGCTCGCCTCTCGCCCTGTCAGCTGGGATAGGCTCCATGATGATTGATTTAACTCAACGGTGCTGAAATGAATCCTATAATCAGGACAGCACATTAAAAATATCATAGTTCAGCTCCTGTCTGACGGATCCAACACACTTAATGTAAAAAAATTGAATTTTTGTTCATTTGGAAGGCGACACATTAATTAATCAGAATTGAATAGAATCTGTTGAAATACCTTAATCCAGTCGTGTTGATTACATTTAGGCCCAGAGTACATGAGGTATGTATAAACATTTCCCTTTGTTTGCGGCGGTGGATAGAAAGTAAAAAGAGGAATTATTGTAATAATTCGAAGTTATGAGGCGTTACACATAATATTGGATCATTTGATTCTAAAACGACAACAATAAAGTAAAATGTGGTCACGGACAGGGAGATGTTGTCACAAATAAGTATAAATAATAAAATTAAAATTAAAGCATTGTTTGAATCCAGACTAAATAGATGATGTTTTTATCAGTCGTGGATCAAACACCTGAAGCATTTCTCACATGTCCTTATCCACTGATACAATACACACACACATATACATATATATCTATACATACATATACATATATATCTATACATACATATACATACATATATATGAAATGTCTGTCCTTAAGCACTTTAACTTATGTATTGTACGTATTTCTTGGAAAACATATTCTTATTATTAGTATTGCAGCATACATCCATTATGATTTCCCGTTTACAATCTTGCTTTCAACATTTAAAGATTCTTATATTGTTCGATAATTCAGACAGAAAGAAAATCAACAATTTAAATAAAAAAATAAAAAGTGGTGGAGAGCGACAGCTTCTTCATTTTCAACGTTAAGTAGAAAACTTAACTTACCACTGAACATTTGTGAGGACAGCGGGATCTCAGATCCGATCCAGCTACAGTTGTCCCCCCTCCCCATTCTATATCTAGTTCTACACTCTATCCATCTGTCACATGACCAAAAAACAACTTTGAATTAATGGCCAACTGAATGTGAAAACAGCTGGGCAATTCTCCCTGGATCAGGGATGAGAATGGTTTCCCCGGTCTTTAGTTCTGTTGTTTCCGTGTTGACCTGAATAATCTGTCTGACCAGAGACATTAATGATTGACTAGGGACAGGTAAGAGGACAGGTGGCGGATCCAAGTCCATCCAGTGAGAGGCCGGTGTGCTCACTGTAAGGCCATAAACACAACTGTCCATGTTAATGCTCCAATAATCAATATTCCTTGTAAACAGTGGATCATTGAGTGTGTGTAATGGGAAGCTGAGTTGAGCCCATTACGAAGAGCGTGACTTATCTTAGAGGATATTCATTGACTGATTGTATATGTTGTGCCTGATGAATGCTCACCAATCCTCCCTGGCGCTCACACTCTGTTATTAACTCTGGACGTGGACCCAGCTTTCAACTACCATTGGTCACGGTGACGTGATCCATGATGTCATCAGGTCAGACCTGGTGCGTCACTTTTAAAAACTTTGTTTTTTGCTCTCCTATAAGCTACCACGACTCATTTTTAACATATTTGTTCTTCTATTTTATTTTTGTCTTCCATTTATCGGCAACGGTAACCTGCTGTAATTTCCTGTTCTTAATCCAAAAGTTGGAACCATCTGAGACCAACTCTTTTTTCGCAAAAACTCTAAAATGGACCTTGATCCAGGGAACATTTCGCACATTCAATCATATATAGCAATTCTGCAAACTAACTAGATAACTTTCCATGACTTGTCTGCGTTTTGTCGTCATCATCTACCGTGGAACAAGTTAATTGGGGCGGAAACTGAAAAACTCAGAATTACAGATCAGCAGCGCCAAATTTGGATTAAATCGGAAGTTAAATCCTAAAGTGTTTTTCGTAAGAAAGATCCCTCTAGCGAATAAAATCTGAGCTAATAGTGTAAAACATGATTTATACATTTGCACCAAATTTGGTGTAAATTGGACCAGCTGTTGAGAAATGAATAATAATTCTTACTTTACTCATCACTTTTATTCCCAGTATATAATTGTAAAATGTATTCTCTGCATTTGATTTTTCCGTGAGGGAGCAGCCCTGGGAGTTGGGGGTTCGGGGTCTTACTCAAGGATGCAACGGTGAGTAACATCCAGGGCTGGGTTTGAACCCAGATACTGATCTCCCAGTTGCAGCACAACCACTCAACCACCCACTACCCACTGAGCCGCCACGATGGCCCGAACCTATAAAACTAGTAACTATATTCACAAATACTCTAGGAATACTAACAGAGAGCACGTAATCTAAACAAGGACCCCTAGCTATGAAGTAATTTGGAAACTCTGGGCATGGAAGTGACAGAAATCTTTATGAGACGCATCTTTTCTGTATGTATTTTATTGTTATATACATTCATATAAAGGTCCATTTGGAGATTGTTGTCACAACCTCGTTTAATCTGTGAATGCAGTTGCATGTAGTCCATGTGACCTGACATGATCTCAGTGGGGCAGTTTCCAGCCGCCATACCCCAGAGTCAGTCTGTTAGAAAGCATGACTGCAGACAAACCACAGCGTTCTTATTTACACAAACATTTAATAGAAAGAAAACACATAAAATATGAGCAGTAAAAAACTAATTTGTAACAGCCTTTACCTTAATATGTCCATAAAACATCCTAAATTGCTGAAATGGTTGTGGACATGAACAATGAGGGTCATGGGTCTATCTGTAGGTCTGACATGTAGTGTGGTTTCTTTCTTCTCATTATACGTTCAGTGCAGTTAAATAATTGTCCTCCAACAGCCATGTTTTAGAGGTGTCATAAGACGTCTTTGGGTCTTCTGCGTAAACATCTCAGCTATGATGCAGTTATGTGCCTGTCCCACACTCCATCATTCCAACCAGATATCAATATCCTGATTCCCACCGACACTGAAACAGTGTTTGATAAAGTATCTGGTGTCCGCTGGCCTTCCCAATGGCTCCGATGACATCACTAAATTAAACAGAAGAAGACCCAGCTGGCGAACACAACCCAGTGGCTCGCCCAGTTGAGTTCAGACCATCTCTGGATGGTGTGGATGGCTGCGTAACCCTGCAAGCAGGAGCGACAAACAATCAACCATGTTAGTGTATAATATTATTCTTAAGTCCTTCCATCAGTCTGTTTCCTCTCATCTATATATGTCTTCCAATTTGAATCAAGGAACAAAAACTCTCCTTCTCCTGGAAGCTTTTAATGCTAATCACTCTTCTGCATGTGGCATATAAATATTCATTTTTTCTGTGGGCTGAGTCCTTAGGATGCTTTTACCTCTTCTACTTCGTGTTCATCAACTCCAGGGTCAAACATGGAGCCCAAATAGGTGAGGTGGAAGATGGTCAGGATGCTGAAGACCAAGTTCAGCAACATCACCCAATACTCCTGCAGACCAAAACAACAATTAATCACATCTGAAACAACCTCTCAATGCTATAATCACGTGAATTCAGCTTTACCTTTTAGCCAGATTTGAGGTTTTACTGCTGAAACTAGAATTTAAGATCTAACAGATATTCAGCAGACAAATGATCAACCGTCAGGGTCACTGTAATGGTTGTTAATGGTCATGACACATGGTCGGCTTTGTGATAATATGAATGGATGTCAGGCTGTAGGGGGAGGGGGCTTACTTAATAAGAAGGACTGTGGGATTGATTGAGAGGGTGAAAGAAAATGTTTTTGGAAGAGGGCAAAAGACATTTTGGAGGAGTCTTGTGATAATATTGGACAGATTATGAGTCCTATTCCCACGGGACTAGTATAACCTGGAGATCTGAGGTACTTTATAATTATTGCAACGGAGGTCTTTGATATTGATCACGTGTGAATGCGCCATGCTTGTAATTTGTAAAGTAAAATTTCCACCGCAGATACGAACCACATTTCACCAAACACAGAGGTCAGGTGATTATTTAAGTCCCGTGTGAATCAACATCTCAGTGATTTGGGTCTGAAATTCTTATATATTGTTTCCCCTGCTGCTTTTTCTGCCTCTTACCCGGTGGAATTATGGACTCCTTTGGACACCAGTTCCTTTTTAGGAGTGTTAATGATCAATATGTCCTGCAATCCACATTAGTTCTCGCAGCCGGCTGCCTTCCTTTAAACACACAAGCCAAGTGATCCAACTCTAGGAGTTATGACTGAAGGCGGTTTGATATGACACAGACTCCCAAGTGCTCTGCGCCCACCGCTGGGATGAGTGGAAGAGACACTGGAGGGTTGGGTACCCGGGGGAAAGACTGCCTGAAGAGTTGTAGATGGGGGCTCCCGTCCGATTCGGCGTTTACCGCACTGATGATGATCTCTGCTTGCCCACCCATCCATCCCTCCGACTTCCAGAACCCTTGCATGTTCCAGACACACGACTAGGCACTGACAGCTGACTTGGTTGCTGCAGTGGTTGCTATGCTGAGCTTTGACATCATATCCGGGGGGATAGTCTTGTCCTGCGCGAATGCACCGCATTATATACAGACGCTGGGGTGTCATATTTAAGTCACACGAGGTTCTCAAGTAATAGTCCCGTGGGGAATAGGGAGTTAGTTTATGTTGATATTTTGTCTGCAATGTTTAAATGTCTCAGTGGATTGTTGACCAAATGAGGCCCAATTACTTAAAGTGAATTACTTAAAGCTCACCACAATTAATTCCAGCTTAAATGTCAATGGGCAACCTAATCAGGAACCCTGGAAAAGTAGTACGTCACCAAAGTTGTGTTTCATTGGCATTATACATGTGTAAAATGCAGTGAAATAAAATGTATAGTTTGTGACATAAGCTAAAGACAAAAAGTGATTACAGATGGACAGACAGAGGCAGGGACATGTGGAAATACAAACAACAATGCCCCTTCTTTCATTTCTATATCAAAAAAATGTAATTCCAAACAAACACTGATATAGATACTGCTCTAGATGAATAGTTACAGCTGTAGCTTTGAATACATGTGTGAAGTTAAATAGTTCACTGACAACATGTGGAGCTGACGGCGTACCTTCTTGTACTGGTGGCTGCAGTTAGGGCTGCAGGGCCTTGACAGGATACAGGCGTTGAAGATGGCCGCCAGCTTCCTTCTCAGAACTGAAGATGAGATATAAAGTCAACAAGCTGGATCATTCATGTGCATCAAACAAGTGGATTTCATCATATCCCTAGGTTCTTATACCATTTGATAAGGTGTAGGCACCAAGAATGCTAAGAGGCATAGAGTCTGCTATTCCTGCTTCACAAAATGCTCAAGTTTGCCAATGAAAGAACACGTATTTTGTTTGCATCTTTTATAGCAGTTGGTGCTGGTTTGAGGATTGTTTGCTTCCACCTTCATTGGTTCCTCATTCGGAGTCAAAAATGTTGATAAAGAAATGTTTTCTCACCATGTTCAACATATGTGATGAAGCCCAAAGAAAGCAGAACTGCTCCGAGGTGGAAGCTCAGACCCTAAAAGAAGACAAACGGCACATTCAATTCATCAACATCGCACAAAAGATGCAAACGGCAAACAAGGAAGAGTACTTTACGTGTTTAACTATCAGTGAAAGCCGTGTGGAACAAATGTATTGCAGAAGATCCTCCTGTTTATTGTGGCTGTATTTAACACTAAACTGTGTCAAATCAAACAAAATGTAACATTAAAGAAAAGTTACTTATGAAAACACAAAATATAAGCTCTAAGAAATTGTGTTTATTGAACAAAAAAGGTTATGAAATACCATCCAGCTCTGGGTGAAAAAGTATATGACACCTTAAAAACGAGAACGAGAACTAGAAATACCTTTTGAATAAAGGTTTAAAAACTGGTTGCAACTGGATTCAACCCATTCACGTCTGATTACTGCAAGTCCTGTTCATCCAAATCATCACTTAAATAGGCCTCTTTCAGAAGTATGAAGTAGGTTTTTAGGTCTAATCATTAGCACACTATGCCAAAATTCAAAAAAATAATAATAGGAAATGAGAATGAAAGTAGTTTAAATACATCAGTCTGAGAACTGCAAGTGTATATCCCTGAAGAAAACCCAATTCCCTGCGTGGTCCCAGCAATGCTGAAATGAGCAGCTCAAATTAAATTCTGTCAGAAAAGCATTGGTTAAATTTTTGTCCAAATTTAGTACATAAGAATTGACTCAAGGTGATCCATCTTGTTTTCATCATATTTTACTCATTAGGCGGAACATTTTTTATTACAAAACACACTGTAACAACCCTATAGACCTTAGTGTGAAAAACAGCTGGATTGATTTTGGGATTTTTAGTCAGGTCATTTATGTTTAAAGTGAAGTTTGTTTGAAGATCTGACTCAGTATGAAATACACACCAAAATAGAAGACATCCGCACTGAAGTCGATGTTCACAGACTTCTATTCTGGGCATGGTGATGTGACGATGTAAGATTTTATTTGAGGGGAAGTTCATAATGTTTCTGGGGACATTTTAGAATGAGAAAAAATATTGCAGATTAGATCTTGGCTGAATAAAACAGACCATGATGTCATTCCTTAATCCGTTCGCCCTACCCCGCTTCTAAATATAAATAACTGTTTAGTTTAGTTTTTATTAGAATGGCCACACACACAGTTAGTGACTCTGGATAAAAACGTGCATCATCTTACTAACATGTAGTAAGGCGCTGGCTGTATACGTCACCAGGATGGCGGAAAATGTTCCAAGCTTCATGGCATTCTTAAAGACATCTGAGGGAAATGGACAGAACAAAAAAAGGACATTTTTACTTCTACAGTTGAAGATATTCAATCAGACATGTAGTGATCTACTGACAGAGAGGAACAACATGACAGAGAGTTCAAACAATTATCAGTGAGAGAGAAAGACGGCCCTAAAACCTACTTACAGTCTTCACAGCTGAGGTACTGCAGATTAATGAATAGTGTGTAATCAAGGACCTCATGATTTACAAAAAGTTCTTACAGCAGCTATAAGCGCTGGACAGTCATTTCGGTTGATGGCGTCCATGTTTTTTTGACATTTTCCCTTGCTGCCTAATAAAAGCCACTACACATGCCATTATAATAAGATAATCGATGTTATTCTAGCTACACCTGTTTGTTGTTATCATGTTATGACAGATGGTATTATCTCAACCAGGATAAGTAGTTGTCCTTTTTGACATTTTTCATATTTAGTACATTTTTTGGTTGTTTAAATGAAAATGGGATTTTTATGCCAATTTTTAAGAGGGGATGTTGTCCAGGGCATCTCTTGTAAATGATACATTCTTGCTTCACTACAACAGACACAGGATGAATCCTATTAGGTTGTTCTGACTGATTTTTTTTACAAAAATCTAATTTTTGGATCTTTTTTTTTTATAGAAAGATCCATTTTAGGGTAGACTCTGAAACCTGTTCATCTTTTCCATAGTATATATCAACATTATACACTACTCTTGGCTCACTAAAGGAAAGTAAGATCTGTGACAAACAGATACATTTTTTTGGGCTTTGGGAGATGCAGTGAGGATATGTCAGCGTGAGTTTACGCAATCGTGTAGCAAAACATAAAATTCATTCATCAGTCAGTACAAATGCAGGGATACAATCGCTATTCAAAGGTGCTGGGTAGGTTAATGGGTAAATGAATGAATCTCTTTGAATACAGCATAAAAACTTTATAAAAACTTACTCATCAGACAGTTTATACTGCATATGGAATCATAAAATGTGTACACAGCATCATTTATCTAAACAATAATGTCTGCAGCAGTGGACCGCTCTGGTTCAGCGGGATCAAACAAGGGATTCCTTTAACTTTCAAAAGACATTTGATTTGGAATTAACTTAAAAGTTCCTTTCCCAAACCTAAATTTGTGTATCAAGTCTTCATTTTAGAAAAAATAACAAAGATTCCTTACATTTTTGTCTGATGGAATACTCATCGGAGAGGTAGAGATTTTTGACCTTTTGTATGAAGAAGTAGGATAAAAGGACAGATGGGCAGAGTGCGGTGGTAATCTTATAAATAAATAAAGAGGTCAAGTCTCTTACTTTTATTTTATTTTTTTTGTAATTAATATTAGTGAGACGGGGGTCTGATTTGCAGCGCTGTGTAAAACCCACTGAATAAAAGTTCTAGAATGTTTAATTGTTAACTAATATAGGTATTTAGATAATATGTGGGAAAACCCCTGTATCTTAATACTGCAAAAAAAAAGACCACTATAACTAGAAGATCTGTGTTCAAGGACACAGATGTTCCTGCTACTGGAAAAAAAATGACTAATTTGTGCTGAGGTGGCTAAACCACAACCTCCATATGGTCATAAGTGAATACTTGCAGAATGGCATGAAAATCACAAATTTAAAAGCAATCATCTTTAAGAAACCAGCTTTGACATGCACAAATTAAGAGCTCCTACAAATCTCGTGTGAAAAGCCATTAAAATCTGTTCAGCAGTGGTGGGTGGAGGCTGGGACCTACAGGTTTTCAGCCATTGGGACATTGGGATGTTCCAGGATGTCACCACCAGGACCATGGAACGAGGCATCTCCACACTGAGAGGCTTCACCACACTCATATCCCTGCACAATAAAAAAACAGCTATAGTACATAGTATTGAACAATATAATTTCAGAGACGCAACCTTTTGCAGCATCTATTACTGTTCCTCGTTAGCCTGTATTGTAAATTAGCTCGGGTGTAACTGTATGAAACCTTCCATCTTCTCCTCCATCATTTATCTTGAGAACTGCTAGGTCACTTAACAATGAGGCAGATGAACCGACCCCCATGGAAAACAGTTAATGCAACTTGAGGGAGTCCAGTTCACTCTGTTTGATGGAAACATGATTGAGTGACAGTGTGTCAGACAATACCAAGCCTACTTGAGCTATCCAGGTTCAAGCTAGTATATTAAGAGATAAGAGTGTTTGTGACATTGTTTGGAGTGTGAAGGAACACACTGACCCATCTGATAGCAAAGTGATGCCACAAGGATTGATAGCGTACCATCTGTCACTGGAGGTCTCTCATGTCAGTGCTGTTACTTTTTACTTTCTAGCCTCTTCACAGTGGTGAGTGTGAGTGATGTCATCATCCATAGTCCCTCTATGGCTTCAAACCCAACATTCCAATGCCCTCATAATGATTAGTGAGATTTAACGCTCTCTCCCCTATCCTCATATACCTCAAACAGTATTTAAGCGGTGCAACAAGAGACAATAGAACCCCAGACCTCATGTATGTTTAATTGAAAGAGCATCCCCTTTTCCTCCCACTCAACCAAAACCTGATCCACCTTAAGGCTCCCGCAAACCACTGGTGAGGCAACATATGGTCTGTACAAGGACTACAGTGGTCAGGCGGAAGGATGCTGAGGAAGGTTCTTCCATGTCATGGACAGATACAGGTTAATCCTCGAGGGGGGCTATAAGAAGAAGTTTGAAGGACTCTCTCAGTCCTATTATGAAAAGAACTATTTGCCTGCAGCTATAGATCAGCGGCAGGCAAATGGTGGTGCGCAGGCCAATTCTGACTCAGAAAATGAATAAAGTCAGTAAATGGAGCATCAAAGGTTACTCACTGGAGGAATAATTCTAGTTCTTCCTAGAAGTAATCTTCAATTACCTTGTTTCCCTTCGCAATGAGCCAAAAAGTCTGTAGTTCACAGTTCATCACATTATTTTCTAACACTATTCTCCCTTCTTTAAGGACCAACCATCAAACCACCCGTCTCTTAGACTTGTCATCCCCTGGAGCCGACAGCATCACCATGGTCAGACTAGAGGAACCAACAGGACAACTGCAGGAGGATCACTAAGCTGTCTATAAAAGTGGCATCACCAAAGATTTTTTCAGTAACAACAAGACATCTTAAAAGTAATTTAAAAAGAAAAAAGGGATATTAATGAGCTATTTAAATAAATGATTATAGTTTCACGTCAGGGGCCCTTGAAACTTTCTGGACCATGAATAAATGTAGTTTTGGACATCTGCCCAAGGGGATACAGCTTTCTCTTGGCACTTGGAAAAGATTTCTATGTTGTTGGTCTATTTTAATCAACTCCTTTGGGTCCTTAGGAATGACAATATTGGAAACTTACCAACATCACTGACATTTGGAATAGTGCTGAATATAATAAGGACAGTATGTGTTTACTGTACTCAGACTATAAACTGTCTTGGAAAGCAGACAGCAGCTCAGCCACAGCTTAACTTACCAAATGACGTTGTCTTTTTCTTCAGTGAAGCCTGCTCCAGCCAGCATGCCGGTGCCTTCACTGAGGTGACCCACAAAGTAGTTGCTGAAGTGGAAGGATACTGCATTCTCATACGCAGCCAGCCACCTGTCCAACACACCACACATGTTACATATCCGCTGATGTTGTGTGAAATTCTCCTAGAGGACGTTTTAACGTCCTTTGAAATTGAAGCTGGCCTCAGACATTGATTACTAACAGCAATTAAGAAATCAGATTATTCAACATCCAAGTACCTGATTATACTTCAACATGGATAACTGATGTGTTATGTGCTAATCTGTTAACTAAACCTGTCTTTCACTCTGAAGTGATAAACTTTTTGTAAGTGATTCATTAGCCGTCATTGGTTCAGATGTGAATATTTTAAAACTACTTGCTGTCAAGACTTTTAAAATATTCACTTTTGAAGTATTTTTACTTTCTGATGAAATTAGAAACATCAGAGCTTAAGGACAAAAATGCGATGCAGTAACTGAATAGCGAATGTTCTGTCCTCACACCTTCAATCTATTAATTTAGCACTTTGAGATTTGATCCAAGTGTAAAGTGCATTATAAATTAAATGTATTATTATTAGTACTATTAATCTCCATCCTGAATGCACTATTTAAACACCATTCAAACTCAAACTAGAATAACAATCAGTAGAGCGTCTACCACCACAAAGACACAACTGTCACCTTTACTTCATTCAAGCCTCTACCAAAATAAAACCAAAAACCCTTGCAAACATAAATTACAGGGCAGACTACATTTTTAAATCTGTTGGACCTGGATTTTTATTTTTGGATTTGATCCCAATTTCACAATAGTGGATACCAACCCTCTAATTATGCCCAATGTAAATAAAACCCCAAATATCCTAAATAGCTAGGCTGTTGCAAAAGTATCTGTGGTTCAGGTTGCAGTTTGTCGTCGCACACACAGGGGAAAATATCAACTAGATTAAGATTACATTGATTAGAATTTCTAAATGTAAATTTTTTTATTTTTGATTAATTGCCCAGTCCAGTTGTGAAAACTGAACCACCCTAGCGGTCATCATTAAGAACCTTTAATACTAATCTGTGCAGACAAATGATAGCGCAGGAAAAACACATTTAAAAATCACACCTTTACTATTGTGAATTAGAAATTGTTTTTACTAGACAAATGATATAATCCTCTTAAATTGCCTTCTAAATCCCAGTGTGGACTGAAGAATCACACCGAGACTAAACCATTTTAAAAATGTTCCATCTCTGCTTGACTTTCACAACCATGGAATGTTTTTAATTTTGAGGTAAAAATTGACCATTCCGACACAACCTGTGTGGGCTGGAACAGAATTGTTAGTCTTGAATTGGTCCAAGAATAAATGTTTTCTGTGCATGTTTTCTTTGAATCACACTGCAGTATACTTATGGCAGCATGTGGGGAAAAGTCCATTCACTCAAAAACCTGTAAACAGGCCTTACCTCTCTCAGATGTATCGTGGAAGCAGGGAAAGAAAGACAGTATAGTCTCAAACCAGCAGATTGTAAAAACTGTAGATGAATTACCAATGATTAAATAACTGCCCAGTTACAGTGGGACAAAGATTTGAATGAAAATGTGCCTTACTTCTGGGTGAGTGTGTTTCCGTGGAGAGGGATGAACACAGAGAAAAGGAAAGGGGCAACACAGGTGGAGACCAGCAGACAGATCTGACTCTTCATGAGGCTGAGGGAGGAACTTCGCAGCCACAACCAGCTCTGAGGAAAAAATCACTTCATTAAACACAGCAAAGTGTAGCATACACAGAGAGGAAGCAGGGAGCAGCTGTTACCCACCAGTTTCCGTCCTTCAATGGCGTTTTTATAAGTGGAGAAACTGATCCAAGGGCCGAAGACAACAGTTCCCACAAAAAGAACATAACCGAGGAACTCAGCTAGAGAAGGTAGAGTGCTCACTGTTCCTCTGTCCAGGTCAAAGGCCAGAGAGATTACCTTCATGGCCACCACCATCTGAGAACCTCACACACAAAAACACACACTTAATGAATAAAACCAGGGCTGGAAAAATGGTATTAAGTAGAAGTCTGGGACTGTTTAACCCTCACGTTACTTTATTCTTTGTAAATAGTTTCTAACATGTTTAAAGAACACAATTAAGGGGGGAATATCAACCATGGAGAACATGGTCACCAACAGGCACTTTTCATCATTTCCTTAAATGAATTAAAACTAAAGTGTGCTCACATTACTTGAGAACATACTTAGAATGTGTAATAGCATATGTTTATTGGAAGAAAAAAAAAGAGAATGACTGTTTCTTCATAGTACAAACGTTCTGTTAAATCAAGAATCTAAGGAAACCAAACTTTCAGGACAGATTTCTCCATCTGAATGATGGAATACTTACCTCTTATTTTGTGCCAGGTCACCTCGTCTATTAAATGCAACTCTCTGGTATGAAAAAGGGCGAAAAATAAAAGCACAAAACATGAATTCTACACCAAAAATGACAAAAACCTCCAGACTTATTTATGGCATTTCAACAATTATAGGGAGGAAATTGTAAAACTGCATTTGTACACATTAGCTCCAAAAATCATCCAACAATGAATGCCGTGGTACAATTCCAGCATAAAGAACATCAACATTACTATCATCAGGCACACAGCTGATCCACAAAAACAAACACAATCACCCACTGTCCATGCGTCTGCTTTTATTGTGACAAAACAAAGGTTTTAAACAGAAGCTGTACATTCAATCTCAACATGACACGGAAAGTTTGCTACTTTTAATTGAAGGAAAATAGTCTTTATACTCGACAAGCCAAACTTGTTTTTCATAATTCATATCGTGTAGCATTAATATTATAAATGTTGTGAGTATAAAAGTATATTTACTGGAAATTTGTTTGCAATTTCTGTGTAACTTATTATATTAATTTAATTCTATGCATGATTCAAATTTTTCAAACAGAGATTTGGCAAAAAAAATCTCATGCAGTTAAGAGGTTCAACAGATCACAAAACTCAACTCACGCTTTGGATCACGATTTTTGGGTCACATTTCAGCTGAGACAAATGAAAGACTACATAGCTCACTTTCTTATTACTTAAAGAAACTAAGCCTATGCTATTATTCCCTGTAGTTAGGATATATAATAATAATAATAATACATTTATAATAGTTTAAACACCATATTAGTTACTGGTTACTACCAGATCACTGACTAATGTGTACTGTGCACCACAACATGCCGTGCCCCTCAGGGAACCCGTGTCGCATTTGAGAACCATTGGTTTGGAAGTACGATTGGCATACTGCCAGGGAAGAGTGGATTTGGCCTTACTTGTTATGTGCTGCATTTATCTGCTTCCGTTTTAACTTAACTGACTCACCCGATGAGGAGGTAGATGAGAATGATGAAGGAGAGGAAGAGGCCTCTGCTGCTTGAATGTCGGTTCAGGAGAAGAACAAAGTAACTGAGAAGACTGAGCAACAGCACCCACAGCATGTGCAACTCAAAGAAGAGAAAGAGGCCGTAAATCCCAGTCAGCAGTGATACTACATGCTTCACACCGGACACACCTCCTGAGGAGAACATAAATGGAAATGGAGTTATGAGGAAAATACTATCATGGCTACTGATTTCAAAGATGAGGCTTAAATTTGACTGAAATAGTTTTTATCACATCAAAATTGGATTGAATTTGCATTGATTCTAACCAGAGCTGAAAATGCACATGGAATGGGAAAAAAAAGTATTGTGTATTTCATTGTCTCTTTGTGTAACCTAGTTGCAAGCAATACTACACATCTTAGATTGGAAAGATGTTGACAATAATATATATATTTGTGCAGGAAATGTCCACTGTTTCTTCTAACTACAGTAGTTATGAAAAAAAAACCATCCTATGCTGGTTCCTCATCTGCTGTCAAAGTATCTCACCGAGTCTGAAGAAGAGTCTGCAGATGAGGCAGAGGAGAAGCAGCTTCCAGACTTGGTGGAGGCTTTGCTGGACTGTACTAAGACCACAGCTCTCAGCCAGCTCCTGCCACAATGCCAGCCTGCTGGACAGGTCCATCCTGCGGCTGCACAAACAGACCCACGCACACAGAGGATACCTTTATCACAGGAAAAGTATTTGAACTATTCTATAATCTATTATCAATCTAGGAAACAAAGTAAATTATCATCCCTGCCATATATGAAAGGGGGATATTGGACTCAAAGTGTTTGGTCCATCACATTTAATTTCCAGAGCATAACTCATGTTTTAATATTTTTTCACAAAACTTCCGGCACACTACAACCATTTGCTGAAGCGGTGAACCAAGTAACTACCAATAAATAATGGAAGTAACATTAGGTAAGTAAATACCAAAAGATAATGGAACTAACATATGTTAAGTAACTACCAATAAATTATGGAACTAACATTAGACAAGTAACTACCAATAAATAATGGAAGTGATGTTAGCTAAGTAACTTCCAATAAATAATGGGTTTAACTTTAACCAAGTTACCAACAACAAATAATGGAAATGTTAGTTAAATAACTCTCATTTAATAATGTAACTAACATTGGCTAAGTAACCACCAATAAATAATGGAATTGATGTTAGTTAAATTATTACCAATGAATAATGGAAATAATGTAAACCAAGAAACTAGTTAAATGTAACTAGTTAAGCGAACTTTAACTTAGCTAACTTTCTAAAAATATTTTTTTAAAAACTACGTCACACGAACGCCCTTCGGTTCTTTCAGAAATGTGCCTGACTTCATCGCTGAAACTACAGTATATATAGTTTTGTACTAGTTATCGGTTAGTTCTGCAGAACTTAACAAAGCCAACTATCGCTACCTGTTTCACTCAGCCGCCGCCAGAGGCTGTTACCACGGAACGCTAACCGTATCTTTGCTAGGAGGCTGAGCTGAGTTGTGGAGGACTGGAACGAGGAGCAGATCCAAACTTGATCAACCGGTGTAACTGAGATATATTTATGATTTCCAGCCGGTTAACACGATTTCTCGTTCATCTTTTGTTTTTCTGTTTTTCTGTTTTTCTGTTTTTCTCTTCTTCTTCTTCTTCTTCTTCTTTTTTTTTTTTTCTTCTTCTTCTTCTTTCTCCTTTTTCTCTTTCTTCTTCTTCTTCTTCTTCTTCTCTCTCTTTAAAGAGCTGGCGTTTTACCGCCTCCAGCTGGTGTGGAGTTTGTTTCAGATTCCCTAATGGTGCACTAAAAAAGTCAATCGTATTTGTTTCTTAAATCTTTAATTCGGAAATAGAACAAATATTTCTGTTTTCAGCGATTGTTTGACTGTCTCTTGTCACCATGTGGCATAGATTAACTTCAGATGCATTAAATTATGTCAGTGAAGCATGACATACTTTAAACTGATTGTGCAGAAACAACATCTACCTAAGTTGTACATAGGTAGATTTAGGTATTGTGTACATGTATATATATTTATATTTATGGTATTAATCTCTTTCATTTTTTATCTTATTACATTTCTCAGGGCTATTTTATATATATTTTTTATTTTTTAAGAAGAAAGAGAAACGCCATTTCAATTTTCTGTATGTCCTGCACGTATAGCAAATTTGACAAATAAAAATCTTGAATCTTGAAATCTTGAATGTTGAAATTGTCAAGCAGATGCCAACGGGCTTTCTTACCAAAAACCTCAAAGTTGTTAGATGCTTTTACGGAAGCGTATTGCTTCCCTGTTTCTGTACGAAGCCAATAAACTATAAATAAAATGAATGCAGTCATCTGTGGTACTGAAAAACAGTACAGAGTGTTTTTACATGAGTCTCTCCTTACTTAAAGACATGAGTGAGTATCAATGTCTCAAGCAAATAAATAAATAAATAAAACTGGATAAAGATTGTATTAGTAGATGTATTATCTACTCAAACAAGGCTCCGTTTCCAAATTCTTGACTTTTTATCTTGTTAATTTACAAAAGCAGGACTAAACATTTTCTCCCAACCGTATTTTTTTCTCCATATTTTCTGAATCAATATTCAGAAAAAGTTCTTGAGTTCCTCAGTAAAATGTCTATCAAATCAAAGTGTTCTATCTCTCTTAGGTTTATATCGTATGCTTTATGCCTTAGGTTTATAACAGTCTACCTAATTAACCTATACATATTTTTCTTTTTTCTACAGTATTATGCACTTTCTTGAATAGTGAACTGTTTAATGCCCACTGGTGTCTAAATCTGAGTCTTGATATCACTGCTTATTTTCTCCTGCTTCTTTCTTGCACGCCTCATGCCTACCAATTTCCCTTGAATTCGTAAAAACTAACATCCTTTCCTATCCTCCTCGCACTGTTGTTGCTACTTTTGCTTTATTGTCGTTGTAATTACGGTCTTACCTCTGCCAAGGTGGTTATGTTTCCACACTTGTGCGTTTGTCTGTTTGCTTGTTTGTGAGCAAGTTTACGGATAAACTAATAGACGGCTTTTGCCGAGAGCATATTCTAGAGGTTATTACATTTCGGTGTTGTGAGGTGTTGCACAGAATTTAAAACAAGCCTAAATTAAAATAAAATGATAAGCCGTTTGGAGTAGTGACATCAAAATGTGTCTATTGCTGCTTTTGTTCTTTTGATGTTCCTTTGGGGGTGGAGCTGGGGGCTCAGTGGGCTGAACAGACAGGCTGAAGTGGAAGGCGCAGGAGACTAGCAGCTACAGAGTATTTTTGCGGTACTAAGAGAGTTTGTTGGAGTTGTCAGTAGATTGAGAGGCCGGCAATAACTCAGAGATTAATAAAGAAATCTGCATTCATTTTTCCCGAAGATTGGTTACTAATGTGCCTTTGCAGATCTTTGCGCTCTCTGAGTTCTTTTTCTAGTTTGTCTTGTCAGATCAACTTATTTATTTTTGTGGTTTCCTTATCAACCTAATCTAAAACTGCCTTTATTTCCAATGACTGCTGCTATTCATAATAATTTTATTTTGAGCCTCACTATCTCAATTGTGAATAATATTTGCTATAATGTGCACTGGGTAATCGTAAGCTTGGGCCTGAACAAATTTTGCTCTCAATGGTTTTGTGTTGTCTATCCATTGTACTTCTAATAGTATTGCAACGACTGATATGAACCGATAACCCTCATTGATTATTTTCCCTATTTTGATGTGAAACTCTGGAACAATTACAGCAACACCTACTTTATTGGCAAGCATCTTCGGTGCATCGATGTGGATTTAGATGTAACCATGATATAAATCAATGTATTTCTGTAAAGTAAGCGAATTTGTAAAAAAAAAGCTGTGTTGCGTTCCGTGTCATCTTCTATCTAAACTTTATGTTTCCCCAACGTCCTTTAAGCAGCCATTTAGGATGTCTGGTGTTGAATGATCTTCAATACGGCCCCTGAAAAACGAACCTGATAATTCAGCGACATTTGAATCCTCCTGCATAAAGATATTTCTCCTATTTCCTTCTGTAATGCTGTTGCTGCTGAACTTCTGGGCTAGAGAACGGTGGAGAGTGCAAACGTCACACAGACTGTGAACAGCACAAAACAACATGGAGTCTGAGCTTTTCAATGCTTTCATATGGTCTTAAAAAAGATATGAATCTGATTCCTGCTGAGGTGATGACAGTGTGAAAAGTCAAACCAGAAATCATTTGGATTTTCTCCCACTGATCACACCCACATCAATGCTTGCCATCGATAGTTGACCAATATGGAGGATCACAGCGATAAAAACTGGGAGACATGAGGTGTCAAATTCAACAGATGAATATGAAAAAGCATTGATAAAATCCTGTTTTTGCGTTTCTTTCCTTCAAATATGTTGGACTATCGCCACACTAGTGCTCAGCCTAAAAAGCCGATGAAAGAAATCAATGCCTGCTTCACTAGTTTATTAAACCCCGGTAATACCGGGGATATTATGGAATCATCACAGACGCTGCATCCGCTGAAGATCCTTTGTGTTAATTCCATAACTCAAAACCTATTCCATGGATGATTTTCAAATTTCAGACTGACATTGACCTTAGTGCCAGGAAGAACTGGAGTGATTATGGGAAAGGTCGGCTGTATACATCCAACATTAGGGGGGCTTCGTCTACAAAATCGTCAGGTCATAATTTCGTAAATGTTACTCCAATTTGATCCAAATTTGGTGCAATGAATCTATTCAATTAGATCTATCTTATACATATCTCATATTTTACTAAAGTAGATCATATTTTTCTAACTAGAGGGAGTTTTTTTTTTTAAATACTGTTTTTTTGGGAAACTTAACCGTCAATTTAGCCCAAATTTGGTGCATATGAATTGGCTCAATGAGATTTATCCTTGACCCCCATAGCCATGAAATGCATTGGCGGCTTGTCGGGAATCCCATCAAGTCAAACCTCCCAACCAATCCGGAGTGGATGCAGTTCGCTTACAGACTGAACCGGTCTACGGAGGATACCATCTCTTGACTTAACTTTTAATACAATATTGCCTCAACGGCTCATAGAAAAGTTGTTGTTGCTGGGCTTGGATCCTGGCATATGCAGATGGACTTTTTGACAAAGAGACGTCAGACAGTCAGATTAGGTAGTGTAACATCTAAAACAACCACAGTAAACACAGGATCACCACAGGGGTGTTTACTAAGCCCAATACTGTTTATGCTGCCTACGCATGACTGTTCCGCTACTTTCAACACCAGCCACATCATAAAGTTCGCCGACGACACCTAAGCTGTCGGTCACATCACCAACAATGGGGAGTCGGCCTAAAGAAAAGGGGGTGGAGCAGATGACAGCCTGGTACATAAAACACAACCTTGAACTCAACACCAATAACACCAAGGAGATGGTAATTAACTTTTGGAGGACTGGTCACCAGCACCAGCTCCCATTGACGATCAACAGTTCCGAGATGGAGAGGGTTCACAGCACCAAGTTCCTTGGGATCTATCTGAATCAGCTGACCTCAGAGGACAACACCACAGCTGTCATCAAGAGGACCCACCGCGCCTTCACTCCCTCCGCAGGCTGAAGAGGATGGACCTCCCCTTCCCGGCAATGACCATGTTCTACAAGGAAACCATTGAGAGCATCTCACCTATTGCATCCATTCCTGATTCGCCAACAGTGCAGCAGAGGAGAGACACAAACTGAACAGGATAGTGAGAACTGCTGAAAAATAATTGGTGCCTCGCTGCCGCTGCTTTACTCACACTGAGCGCTGTGTGAATAAAGCTAACAGCATCATGAAGGACTCCACTCATTCCTCTCATATTTCTTCACACTCGTGCAGTCCGGGAAAAGATACAGAAGTGTCAGATCAAGGACTACTCGGGTGTTAAACAACTTCTCTCCCACAGCAATTAGACTGCTTAACCAAAGAATGTTAAATACAAATAAGAGACTGTTCCTCCACTACTTATTTTAATAGCTTAGCATAATCTTAGTTTATTTATTAGTGCTCTTATTTATTAAATTATCATTTTCAAGTCTTCTGTCTTGCACTGAATCACCTATGTGAAACACAATTTTGTTTTTATGTGAAGCATAAAAAATGACAAATAAAGAAATCTTGAATCTTCTCTTGAATCTTGTATATCATATTTTACACTAGTAGTTCATATTTTACTTACTAGAAGAAACTATTTTCTTTTTTTATCAGATGTGGGTCTATTTTCTTTTTAATGTCAGATGTGGGTCACATACTAAAGCGAATGTGATTTGAGATTTGAGGAAGAAAAAAAATGAAGCCTCGGAGGCATTCAATAGATAATATATATTATCTCCTTGCTGATCTTCTATCTTTTTTTAATTGGTGGTTAAATATTAATAAAATACCTTTTTGGTGTATCACCACCACCGGCTGAAAGTACTGTAAGTGGTAAGCCTGCCTTCTAAGAATGGATTATTGTCCTTAATGGAGCTATGTGCTCTGTAGGAGTAATGCTACTAAGTTTAATACAGAAGTACTTCTCGAATGTAGGCTCCTATTTCCGCAATTATTCCAGCGTGGAGACATTGTTGTTATGGCTGTTGCCTCAAGGATCCTTCGTCCATATCATGACCTTTTTTGACTGGAGCTCCAACATTATCATCTAGGCGTGAGTTTTGTTTAACTTTTCTCAACTCCAAACAAATCCATACTATACACAGTACTGGTAGTTACGGATTGCAACAAAGTTTTTCAGTATCAAGCAAAGCAGAAGTGATATGAGGGAGGAGTAATTCAATATTCATTAATTTGTTAATGTTATTAGCTATGTGCGTGTTTTACTATATTATGAATCTACAAGATAAAAAAATAATTAATCATGAAGTTCATATATGTATTACAATGGTAACTT
Organism: Lophius piscatorius; assembly: GCA_009660295.1. Classification (NCBI taxonomy): domain Eukaryota; kingdom Metazoa; phylum Chordata; class Actinopteri; order Lophiiformes; family Lophiidae; genus Lophius; species Lophius piscatorius. The sequence goes on from VRLP01000265.1 coordinate 46,090, forward strand.
TTCATGCCTGCTTTGTTTTTAAGTGTTTGTGGAGAGCTGTCCCTTGTTCTTATTGGCTGATCTGAGACAGCTGATCAAAGCTCTTCTTTATGACTGGCTGATCTCGAAGGCACTCTTAAACTGTTCTATAAAGGGCTGATGAGTTCCTTCTAAATATTTATGTTAATTATCATGACATGTTGAATAATGAATAATACAGTACTTTGAGCCAGAACAGGATACGCGGTTACGTATAATGGTTGGATGGAAGGATTTATGAACCAATGGTTATTATAGTTCACAATAACCTACCAGCGGCGGTAGTACCAATAATTACAAGAACCTTCTCTGGCCGTGCTACTCGGCTGGTTTTCAGTTCCCTGCAGTATTCCTGTCAAGAGGTGGGTGTGTGATGAGACTCTCCATACCTTGTCCTCCACCTGCTTGAACAGCTCCAAGCTCACTGGTATCATGTTACCCAGCAGCTAACCCACTGGTCCAGGCGGCGGTCCAACCCCGGCTGGGCGGCCTCTCCGCGAGCTGCAGCTCTCCTGCACGCCTGCAGGCGGCAGTGCAGCGGGGTTCCTGTCCATGGTGCTGAAGATTCGGCTGGATCTGTCCGGGGTGCTGAACGTCTCCGGGGTGTTTGGTTCAGTCGAAGCCTGCTGTCACTCCGATCAAGTCCCCGCTGAAACCCCGGAGCTCCATCGCTGTTTTGTGTTCCGGCGTGCGGTTAAAAGATGTCGGAGCGGAGGGGGAGGGGAGGGCAGTAAGGTAAGGCTTTATGTCGCTGACAAAGAGCAGCAAGTGCACTTGTTTGTCGGTATTTCGGGGGTACTGGCTGCGGGCCTCACTTTGGATTTCACACCGAGCAGGGAAGATGTGATGGATCCATACGTAGGCCCGTCCGCCGTGGACGTCAGTATGCTTTCTGACGTGTTTCCCTCCGCGGAGAATAGCTGTCGGTCCTAATGTGCGAAAGATAAGACTTTTAACCCGATTATTATTGTGGCTTGTTATTTGTCCGCACAGTAATGGCGGCTCGGTGTCTGTACGGTCACTTGTGTTTGAATCGTTTACTAATTCAGGAGAGGTGGGAAGGCCTGATTCGTGTTTAGGAGAGGAGGAAGGCCTGATTCGTATTAGCAGGGTGGCCTACATCTCTGCTGTCACCGATAAAACGTTTGTGTTCCTCCCGTTAGTAGGCCGACATTCATATCTGATGTCACCACCAAACCATTTTTGTATTCCTCCTTTTAACACGCCAGTACACATTTCTAATGTTGCCATAAAAAAACCTTCTGTATTCCTCCAGTAAGTAAGTAATCTCACATCTCTGCTGTCACCATAAAAAAACGTTCTGTTTTCCTCCCATTAGCCAAGCAGCCTTTAACTCCGCCGTCACCAAAACGTTCTGTATCACTCCCCTTTGATGTCACTAACAGAACGTTTTGTATTCCTCCTGTTAGCAAGCCAGTATATATCGCTGATGACACCTCAAAAAACGTTCTGCATTCCTCCTTTCTCTGATGTAAAAACCAAAACTATCTGTATTCTTCCTGTTAGCTAGCCGGCTCCATCTCTGATGTCTACATTTCGGAAGTCAGCACGAACAAGCCTGTCGTCCTTTGTGAATAGGACTCCTGTGGTGACTTTGCAACTTGGTTACATAATGCAGCTGAGTTGTTCAGTTGGCAGAAGTAGGACACAACCACCAGTGATGCTGAATGCCAAGATAGATTTTATAATGTTCTGAGTCACACTTAGAAAAAAACAGAAACTCATGAAAGATGTTACCACCCTGTGATATTATTGGGCATGTACATCATTTCACTTCAGGATCTGTGTTTAAATTCCGTTGAATAAGAAAAGACAACCATGAACAGAGGCGGACAAGCGAATCTCAGAAAATGTTGTAGAACAATAGAAGTTCACTGGGCCAACTTAACCCGTTAATGTCCCGGGCACATTTTGAGTAAGTATTTTGTATTAAAAATTGTGTGCCACCAGACATAACCAGTTCATAATATAATTCTTACAATCAAATTATTAAGGACAGCTAAGAAATAATAATTATGAAGTAAGGACAGCTAAAAAACAACAAAAAAAACACCTGGGCTTTCCACTGCCATAGCGTTTTTTAGACAGGTACATTTAGTTAAGGACGGGCTACATTAGCTTTATAGCTACCATTACAGCTGGTTGATTTTAGTTAGCCAGCAAATCTTTATGGATAAATACATTTTAACTCCTTCCTTGGCTCATTGGTAGTGTGTCTGCTGTAAGCACAGAGGTTTTCCTTTGTCTGCAGGTTACTGGGTGAAAGTCTACCCGGCAATCACCCGGTGTTTGCTACTTCATAATTGGGTTCTCCCAGTGATCCTCATTCTTTTCTGAGAAAAGTTCAGAGCCCTTATGACTTTTGGACATCATATTGGTGGAGTTGGTGGAGCTACTCATCACACATCTCAGTAAAACCTGTCGGTGACTCATGCTTGGAATGATTTTGGAAATGGAAACATCAAACTGCGTCAATCCTTTTAGATCTATGTTGAAATGCTAATAGCATATTAAAATATTTACTACATATTATACTATACTGTACATGTACAGTACAGCAGTATCACGTTCCTTTCCAGCAATAAAAAAAAATGGTGATTCGTAGTAAATCTCACAATCATGTCCACTCTAACATTTTCTTAGACCGGGCCTCAGATGGAAGGTTATTCACCTTAAGACCTTTTAGACACATTCAGGGATAATTAAAAAATAATTTCATCGATCATTTTCGAATGTTATGCCTCTATAGACCTTGATGTGAAAAAGAACTGGATTGATTTCGGGAAAGGTCAGTTCTATATTTCCAACATTAGGGGGAGCTTTACGCAAGAAAATCTATCTCAAACAAATCAAATTTTAATCTAATAGTTCATATTCATATTTTATTAACTAGTGGAAGCTTTATTAAGAATAATATTGTTTTTTGAACAAAACTTTCTAACCGTTGGTCCTGAAGTTGATCTATCTTGTATATCATATTCTACTGTAATAGTTCATGTTTTACTCACTAGCTGTGTATCATTAGCTCATAGTAATGACTTCTTTCTGTTTATTTCATATAACAGAGAATGAGCTCAATGGTCAGAAACTGAGCCAACGTTGGACTAGGGTAGAACCAATCAACCAGAGAGGACGAGCCTCAGCATCAAAGTATCTATCTATCTATCTATCTATCCATCTATCCATCTATCCATCTATCCATCCATCCATCTATCCATCTATCCATCTATCCATCCATCTATCCATCTATCTATCTATCTATCTATCCATCTATCCATCCATCTATCCATCTATCCATCTATCCATCTATTCATCTATTCATCTATTCATCTATCCATCTATCTATCTATCTATCTATCTATCTATCTATCTATCTATCTATCTATCTATCCATCCATCCATCCATCCATCCATCCATATGCTGCACTTCTCTTCATCTTGCTCTTGTCCCTCTGATACTCAGATGAGCCAAGACATAACGGAGACAAGAACGAGGACCCGCTCCAAAGGCATCCGAGGTGAGGACATACACACACGCAAGCACAGATATAGATTTTATCTTGTAAAATCATTCACAGTTACCAAGAAGTCAAGACAACGTGGAGGTGGGACTGCATCAAGAATGGGCTCTGAGCTCCTTCTTGTTCGCTATAGTGATGGACAGGCTGACAGATGAAGTTTCCATGGACCAATGGACTAATGTTTACGGATGACAGTGTGATCTATAGTGAGAGCAGGGAGCAGGTGAAAGAGAAGCTGGAGAGGTGGAGGTGGAGTGGATGGAGAAGAGTTTCAGGAGTTGTCAGTGGCAGAAGAGTAGCAGCGGGAGTGAAGGGAAACATTTATAAGATGGTGGTGAGACCAGCTTGTATGGTTATTTGAGATGGTAGCTCTAACCAAAAGACAGGAGGAAGACCTCGAGGAGGCAGGGGTGCGATGGAAACACATGATCCGCTGTGACGACCCCTAATGGGAACCATTGAAAGAAGAAAATAGTTAAAAAATGTCACTGACATTATTAAACACTACGTGTGTCATAAGCCGACTTGAATAATGTTGACAAAGACAAAGACAAGACTAAAATCTTGTTTGAAAACTAATAACTTTATCAAAATATCTTAAATAAATAATGATATATATCTTTAAATGTTTTCGTAAAAAATAAGCCAAATGATATAGACTGGTCAAGTAGATGATTTTTAGGTCTTTGAGCCATAAAGGATCTCCTTCTTCCCTTGGAGCTTAAATGTGAATATAGTCATAAACCATAACTCTACTGATGGAAGAGGGGCACCTTCATGAAGCGGTTGGTCGAGGTATCTATGTCAAAATTATTGAAAGAAATCAAACGAATATCAATACCAAAGACTAATTCTGATTTTAGCCCAGTTTTCACCTTGAATTGAATGTCAGAAATAAATGGGATTAAACATTTTAAAGCATTTAAATGTGTAATTGCTAAACTAGTATCTAAAAAAATTTGTTTCTAAAAATAATAATCAACAAATGATAATGACATTTTAAAGCTTACATTATTTGTGTTATTTTGGTTCCTGCAATAATTATTCTCCTACTGCTGTACTCAGTGTCATCGGAACTTGCAGGACAAGAGATGAAGCAGGAGATAAGGTAAATGACCCTGCTTCAGCTATCAATGTGACTATCATACTGTATGAAATGTGACTATCATAGTGTAAGAAGTGTGACTATCATACTGTATGAAATGTGACTATCATACTGTATGAAGTGTGACTATCATACTGTATGAAGTGTGACTATCATACTGTATAAAGTGTGACTATCATACCGTATGAAGTGTGACTATCATACTGTATGAAGTGTGACTATCATACTGTATGATCTGGCTATCATACTGTATGAAGTGTGACTATCATACTGTATGATCTGGCTATCATACTGTATGAAGTGTGACTATCATACTGTATGAAGTGTGACTATCATACTGTATGAAATGTGACTATCATATTGTATGACATCTGACTATCTTACTGTATGAAGTGTGACTATCATACTGTATGACGTGTGACTATCATAGTGTATGAAGTGTGACTATCATACTGTATGACGTGTGACTATCATAGTGTATGAAGTGTGGCTATCATACTGTATGTAGTGTGACTATCATGCTGTATGACGTGTGACTATCATACTGTATGAAATGTGACTATCATATTGTATGAAATGTGACTATCATATTGTATGAAGTGTGACTATCATATTGTATGAAGTGTGACTATCATACTGTATGTAGTGTGACTATCATACTGTATGTAGTGTGACTATCATGCTGTATGACGTGTGACTATCATACTGTATGAAGTTTGACTATCATGCTGTATGACGTGTGACTATCATGCTGTATGACGTGTGACTATCATGCTGTATGACGTGTGACTATCATACTGTATTAAATGTGACTATCATACTGTATGAAGTGTGACTATCATACTGTATGAAGTGTGACTATCATATTGTATGACGTCTGACTATCTTACTGTATGAAGTGTGACTATCATATTGTATGAAGTGTGACTATCATACCGTATGACGTGTGACTATCATACTGTATGACGTGTGACTATCATGCTGTATGACGTGTGACTATCATACTGTATGAAATGTGACTATCATACTGTATGAAGTGTGACTATCATATTGTATGACGTCTGACTATCTTACTGTATGAAGTGTGTAACTGTCTCTGTTGCCTGTCAGTAGCAGCTGTCCCACACCTGGATGTGATGGCAAAGGCCACGTCAGTGGAAGATACTCACGACATAGAAGGTAGGACACTTCACCAAGTCCTTTTGTTGGACTGAATAAAAACATGCACACATCACAGTCACTAATCAAGCAAAAAACAAAAAAACAAAAGCCCTGCAATTGTGACGATTCACATCCGGCAACTGTACACCAGTATTTTTTAAGGAGTCATTCAGTTGGGCACTGATTCAGCATGTCCGCAGAGAAAGGATTCTGTTCTGCCAACTCCAAGATTTTAGTATTTTGGAGTGACTGGGGATGTTTTAGTTGATGTTGAACCAGGACACGGGGCTTCCTGAAAACAACTGTGTTGTACCTCAAGATAAGGGTTTCATATGGAACACCGGACCATGTGGACGGATGATTCCATGTACTTAATTCGCACCAACATACAAATATTTTGATCAATTTTCTGATATGCGGCACATACACACTCTAGTGGGTTTTTACTTAATTTACATTAATAGAAAACTGAAGGGGCTGACTTGTCACTAATGCTGCTGTATGATGACAAATATTATGATATTTGATTTATAGGTTTGTTTCATTGGAGAGCCATTTCATTATTTCTGATTTACTACATTTCGTCTGTGACTGACAAGCAGCTCTCTCCATTTCAAAGCTAAAAACCTGCTATGATCCTTTTCAAATAGAGCTATTACAGTCGTGTGACCAGGTTCCTGTATTTTTTTTCCTATAGCAGTATATATCACAGAAAAGAAAAAATGTGGTTAGTATTCACCAATGTGGTCTTAAAAAAGTCAACATAGTCGTGGGCACCCGATTCTCAATCACGTTCACAACAAGCGAAGGCTTGGCTGTGTTGTCCGACCACACAGAAGAGCTTCTGTGCCACGGGTCGCTGAAAGGTTAATGCTGGCTCTGATAGAGCAGGTCAGAAACATACATTGCAGCTGCCATAAGAAAGACCTATGTAATATTAGGCAGAAGGTCATAATGTTATGGCTGATCAGTGTGAATCAGTGGTTTGCTGTAGCCCAGTGGGAAGAGCGGATGTCTTCCAATCGGAGGATCAGGATGAAGTTATTGTTCAGTTTGGTATTATCTGTGTGCAGAAAGTTTAATCCACTGTGTTATAATACTTAAAGTATGTTGCTGTTGACAAAACCACACAGATTTAACTGTTGACCTCTAAACTCTCCTTTCCAAAGTGTTCTGGGATGTCCGATTGTGAAGAAAAGGAAGCTGGAGGAGGCTGAGGCTGAGGAGAACCAGTTTGCACCCAAGAGGAAGAACCAGCCTGTCAAACAGGCAACAGATGAAGGTTTCACCGCAGACAGTGACACAGCTGAGGAGGAGGAGGAAGAGGAGGAGGAGGAAGAAGAAGAGGAAGAAGACGACCTCAAAGAAAAGAAAAACAAAACAAATAACAGACCAGAGGCGATAACAGGTTAGTGAAACCAAACCAGGGGGTAGAATATTTCCAGTTCAAATTACAAATCTTGAAATTCACAATCATCTTAAGCACTTGAAAAAACACGTGATGAAATTAGCCGATTAAAACAAATGGAATTTTGTAAAGTTGTTATATTGACATTTAAGTTGCTCACAATCAGCAAGTTCATGATATTACTGTCATTTTTGCATCCTCGTGTGGTGACTTATAGACGTTCACGTGTCACAGGCGTACTGTAATTGGTGATCTTCATAGCCCTCATGATGATTATGTGGTGGCAGGCACGATAGCCAAAAGAAAAAGGGAAAGCACAGGCACATAGTTGACTGTCTGAATTAAAACACATTCTCCAGCAACACAAGGCCTTTAATAGAAAGTCAATCACGTGGTCAACTATGATTCTTGTGTCAAGTCCTAAGTTACAATGAAGTGATTACAAAGACACTGATGTTAGTCTATGTTTTGAACCCTCAGCTGATTGCTCACTGGTGAATACAGAGGACACAGAAACAGCAGTTTGTTCTGCGGCTGAAGAAGGCAAAAATGCCTCAGAGACTGAGAACGAAGATGAAAGAGAGAAATTTGAAGAGTTGAATACAGTAATAGTCACTGAGGAACATCAAGAGGAAACAGAGACAAGAGACGATGAGGAAGGTCAGCAGGCGGTGACCGACCAGGCATCAGAGCAAGCTGAAGAAGAAGCTGAGGTCTCTGAGCAGATAGAAGCAAAGGAAGAAGAGGATGAAAGAGAATTTGAGGAAGAGGAAAAGGAAGAGGAACAAGAGAGGTTGGAGAATATCGTGGGAGAGAGGGAGGCAGAACGACAGATATTACGCCAGGAAAACTCTGATCACCAGTACTCCAGTGGCGACTACAGCCATCAGCCCAAAGAATCAACACTGAAGAGGGGAGAAGAGGAGAAAGAGGAGGAGGTTGATGAGGAAGATGAAGAAGAGGATGAGGACGATGAGGAAGAAGAGGAGGAGGGAGAAGAGAGAGAGCTCCATCAAGAAGTTGACAGTCTTTACTCTTTAAGTCCGCATACTCAGGGATCTGAAGCAGAGGTGTTTCTCAGGGAAGAAAAGATCAGCACCCCAATGCATGAGGATGAGGAAGAGGATGAAGAGCAGGAGGAGGACAGAGGTGAAGAGGAGGAAGAGAGGCTGGAGAAAGAAGCAGGCGAGGTAGTGGAAGACGAAGAGGAGGAGCGAGACTCCAGCAAAGGCTCTCCGACTACAGTGGTTATAGAGGTCCACTCTGATGAGGATTCAGATGAGGATGAGGAAGAGGAAGAGGAGGAAGAAGACGAGGAGGAGGAGGAGGAGGAGGAAGAGGAGGAGGACGGCGAAGAGCAGGATCGTGTCTCAGAGGGCTCAGGGATTACAGACGACTCAGACAACTGGGATATGACACGGGGGAACCTGGGGCTTTTAGAGCAGGCCATCGCTCTGAAGGCAGAGGAGGTGAAGGGAGGTCAGGAGGCCCAGAGCTCCCCAGAATACCATCCATACAGCTCCTCCAGCACCAGCTCCCAGCCCGCTGCTACAGCCCGACGCATTGGCCACTACAGCAAAGGTACGCCTACTCGTACTTGTAATAATGCCCCTTACAACTTGACAGCCAGGGCCACTTCCTGTTATACTGTTCATAAATGGGTTTACTAGAATGAACCAGGTTTTATTTAGTGGATTATGTGACTCTTGATGAAAGAGGATTTACTCAACTCCAAAGATTTACCTTAATCATTCATCTGAAGCATTCATACCAAAAATTGAGGATTTGAGGCCAAAAGGTTACTCACTCCGCTGCTAGAAATGAAACATTTTTCTCAGGAAATGTATTATATTATAATATCCTTTATTTTAGATGAGATTAAAAATCTCAATGAGATTAAAAATCAGAATGAGATTAAAAATCTCAAGAGTGAACTGGCCAGGTAGGCAGCACAGAAACTGCTACAACAAATGAATAGACACAACAACGACATACATGTATATGTACAGTTTACACTAAAATGGGCCAATGCAAAGACTCAATCAGAATGATTTTTTTCTTGAACTTGGTTCTGAATCTGGGAACGGCCATTTGTAACGTATTTTGAGAGGGTAAACCCTGATGCTTTTGGTTTTTACACTTGCGAATACAAAGATAAACCATTTATAAACAAACACCAACCAATGCGAGAGTCAGCGGATGTAAAGAGATGGACCGTTAGGTAATAATCAAAATAGATGATATTGAGGACACTGACTCTAAATATTAAAATAAATACTTGAATCACTCAACAGGAGCATTTCATCAACATCTGCTGCTGCTTTTTACTCCCTCTGGTCATCATCATAACCTCCTCTACCCGTACCTTCTTAATTATTGTCACCGTTTTCATTACGGTTGAAACTTTCTTTATTAAGTATAAATCAACCATGAGAATGTTCACCAATCGTGAATGTAAACGTCAAACGGGTAACCAGCCCACCCAATTCTGGCTACTCAAAATTTGAGTATTAATACATGTTTGGGGCCGTTCAAATCCTGAAGTATCCAAATTGCTTGTACATTAATGGGATCAATACAGAACTAGACAGCACCCAGAAAGTGGAAATCTTCACTCAATCACTGAGGCAACTCATTTCCCCCCATAAACATTCCCCTTGGAAGATGAATTCTTAGTGCTCATTTGTATCTGCACATTAATCTCCCTGTGGCAAACCTTCCTTTCCCAAACAATTCTGTAATTGTGCCTAGTGCCCTCTACTGGTGGGAGAACTGTAAGTGCAGGCTGGGAATCATGAAAAAAGATTACATGGTGGAAGTGGAATAATAATAATAATAATAATAAATTGGACTTATATAGTGATCTGGATCACCTCCAAACTTTAATGGATTGTTTTGTGGACTAATCCTAAATTGTAGGATTGTACGATTGTAAATCTGCTCATAACCTTCTGACTTATAATGCTTAAAATTAAAAAAAAAAGAACACGGGCAAAAACATCCTTTGAAGAGCAAAAAAATTGGTGAATTTCATAACAGATCCTTTTTTGTGCTCATGAATACAATAAACCACAATTTATTGTGGTTATTGTGGCAAATAACCACATTTTATTGTGGACAAACGGACTTTTTTGTTTTTAAACCAGCACTTGACGAAGTCAATAACTAAAAGTTGGAAAAAGAAATGTCTTCTGTGGCAAGACGCTCAGGATCATAAGAATATGTCTAAAATCATATTGATGAAGTGATAAATATGTCATACATCATAGTACGTTAGCCTACCGTGGGAGGGCACCAGTTTGTCTGCCACTCGGCATGAGATAAGAACCACATTTTTCTTTTTTCCTTGTTCTCTCTGCTGATGTGGTTTAATTACTTATCCCCTGCCATCTGATTCACCCTCTCATCGATTCAGACAAGAAGGAAGTGAAGTGTCCTACGCCAGGGTGTGATGGGACAGGTCATGTGACTGGGCTTTACCCTCACCATCGAAGTCTCTCTGGATGTCCTCACAAAGACAGAATTCCACCAGAGAGTGAGTACGCATAACACCGTAGACCCGCAGTAGAAAAATCTCTCATCACTTAAAGCTAAAACTCAAGTTTTATATTTTACATTCAACAGCTTGGGAGCTTTGAGAGTGAAAGCCTCGGTACATTTTATTACTATTTCTTTTTTTCTTTCTATCACTAGTCTTACAACTACTAATGTATTTTGTTATAGTGAAAACTACTAATACTACTACATTTATTTCCACTCCTGCTTTTAAAAATAATGTGTTTGTCTTACAAATACTTAACTACTACTAGTACTACCGCAGCAAACTAAACAGACTGACCTGAGTTTGCGTCTGTTGTGTGTCTGTAGTCCTGGCCATGCATGAGAACGTCTTGAAGTGTCCGACTCCTGGCTGCACAGGCCAAGGCCATGTCAACAGTAACCGCAACACACACCGCAGGTTAATGAAGCACCCAGGGACACGTGTGGGCACACACACACGCACACATACACGCACACACACACACACACACACACACACATACACACACACACAGACATGAGAATTAAGGCTTTCACTGTGACCAAAAATCTAAGTTTGAATTTTTAGTGTTTAAAAGAACTCCTGCACACTGTCTAACTTGTAACCCAACAAAGATGAATTAATGTAACTGAGCCAGTTAGACAGAATGAGAGAGTTCTTTTTCGGATCCTTATCCACTCATATCTCTCCAGTGTAAGTTGATAATGAAATAAATGTACAAAGTATTCTTCTGTTCATGACATTTTTTTGATATTCTTAGAGCGTTTTTTGTTTAATAATTGAATAATGATATTTAAATGTCATGATGTTATACAGTATACATGGATGTTTGTACATATCAATATTCATTAATGGTGTAAATGTAGTTTTAGAGGCATTTGGTGCTTTGGAGTTTATTTCTGGAATAATAACCACCAAAATGATCCAAAATAAATAACACACATTTGTAAAAGATATATTGAGAGAAAGCTGAAAGAAGACTAATTGCATCTAATATTACTAATACATGCTTACACTATCTTACAATAAACTCCTTTCTCCATATTGACTTTTGACCCAATGATGAGCTTTATGCAATCAAATGAGAATATTTGGATATGTTTTCTCCCGTCAGCCTGTCCGGCTGCCCCATCGCAGCTGCTGTTAAGTTGAACAAAAGCCAGGATAAGCAGGTTCAATTACAGGCCCCAGCTAGTGAACCCTCCTCCAACTCTGACAGAGTGCTCAGGTGAGACACGACACTCTTTGTTTTCCATTTCAGTTTTTAAAAGCATAAGCATTTGTGCTAATCCCTTGCATGGATAAGAAGCAATGGGGGCAGGTGAACACTGTAGGTCCAGGGATGTTGAATATAGGCCCTCTGGCAGGAGCTGGTGAGGGAGTGTGACAAATATATGTTTAAGTATAGCACTGGTACTGGACATGCTGGGTTGGCTGAACGTGACTGTGGTGGACTTTTCTCTGTAGAACAAGAGGGTCTCCTCAATGTGACACTGGGGGGATGCTCTTACTGTCATGTGCTTAAGCCCTGATCCTCAGTTCTACTGAGATACTTCAATGCTCACTTGGGCATCAACAGATGATCCTGGTGTGGGTGTGGGGTTTATTTGGGAGTCTCTTCTGAGCCAGATCCGTTCTCTTTCATTATCTGTGGTGTTCATGGAATAGCCCCAACAAGCACCATAAGGTGGTACATAAATACAACAGATGATGTGTGATGATCAGTCTATTAGAAAGTCTTTGGCCCACAGGGTCTCTGCTCTGAGCAGCAGTATGGAATATCCCCCACTTTGGGGTGTGGATACTGGTGGTGGGGGTGGCTGATGACTCTGCTGAGGCTGATGGATCGGCGAGGACTAGGTGGAGATGAGGAGATGGAAGGAGTGCGAACCTGCAGCATGAAAGAAGTAGATGAATGAAAGACAACAGCTGATGGTGATGGGCTAAGCATGCAGATGTGACTGTGATTGGAATGGATGAGGCTTCCTGATTGGGTGCAGCTGGTATCAGATGATACACCAGACTGTGAAGCAGGTAACTGTAACTGAGCATGAGTGAAAGGTGGGGATAATAGTGGTATGGGCAGTAACCGTGGCCAAAGTGTGCAAGAGGATAGTCTTTCCCATTGAATCTTTTGACTGATCTTCATTTTGTAGCATATCACTAAGTCAAAAGTCGATGATCCCCTTTGTGGTTGCAATGTATCAGCTTTCAACCGAAGAAAGATATACAATGCCGGTAGAATGTCTCTTGCATCTTGACGGTCATTGAGGACAAGAAACCTGAATGCGACCTCAAACCTCGACCTAAACTCTCCTATTACCGAGATATTTTATTGAGTGAGGAAGATCATTTGCTGTTGAGTAGCTGAAGTGAGTTACCTCCATAATATTTCTGGGCTCAACCTTAGACACTCCTTGAGTTGGTTTAATTTTAGGTGCTTCACAAATCTGATTCACATATTCCTCCTTGGAAAACCTTTTTCTGGAGATTTACTGGGCATATTCAACTGTGAAGAGACCCAAGGACAAACCAGAGGGATGGAGTTTCTAATTTGGCCCCCTAGGATCCCCCTGGAAAAACTGATGAAATTGGATGTATGGATGGATGGATGGATGGATGGATGGATGGATGATGAATGGATTGACATATGATGTATGGATGGATGGATAGATGGATAGATGATGGATGGATGTATGGATGGATGGATGGATGGATAGATGATGATGGACGTATGTATGGATGGATGGATGGATAGTGGATGTTGGATGGGTGGATGGATGTATGGATGGATGGATGGATGGATGGATGGATAGATGATGGATGGATTGATGGATTGATGGATTGATGGATTGATAGATTATGGATTGATGGATGGATGGATGGATGGATGGATAGATGATGGATGGATGTATGGATGGATGGATGGATGGATAGATGATGATGGATGTATGTATGGATGGGTGGATGGATGTATGGATGTATGGATGGATGGATGGATAGATGATGGATGGATTGATGGATTGATGGATTGATGGATTGATGGATTGATAGATTATGGATTGATGGATGGATGGATGGATGGATGGATGGATGGATGGATGGATGGATGGATGGATGGATGGATAAAGATATATACTGTTTCTGTGTCACATTAATTACTAAGGGGTAATAAATAAGCAATGGCTTTTTGTGCAGGCCCATGTGTTTTGTGAAACAGCTTGAGATCCCCCAGTATGGCAGCTACCGCCCCAACACAGTGACAACCACGCCTCGCGCTAACCTGGCCAAGGAGTTGGAGAAATACTCCAAGGTGTCTTTTGACTATGCAAGCTTTGATGTCCAAGTGTTTGGAAAACGTATGCTCATTCCTAAGACACCTAGCAGCGCCGAAACGTCACCCAAAGCCTTCAAATGTAAGACCTTTACATCCACGCTCCACTTTTCTGTTTGGTGTTGTCATGCCGTGTTTTACTTTGCACAATTACGGGTAACCCTGGAAAAAACATGTATGGAGGAGCTTTAATTCAAGAATACTTTGTTGTTATGTTCCATTGCATAGTTAAGAATGAAAATATTATGTTTATTACTGATCTATTTGAGATAAGACTTTATTAAGCCCAGTAATAAATGACAGTGTTACAGCAGTATTTAGGAATGGTAGGTAAACAAATACACAATGGACAAAATAAAAAAGTGAGATCAAATATAAGTTAAAGAGGAATACTTAATACGTAAAATAGTTGGCAAATATTTATGTTTGTGCAGGAGATTCACCAGAATGTGATTATGCATATATGAGTATAATTAGGCCCACGCTGCCGCTCCCGACAGGAAAGCCCCCAATCCCCTTTGTTGTACAAGCAATCCCACTGATTAAACTCCTCAAATTAAATGTGGGGTTAGGTCCAAAAAATATTGTTTGTCGTCGGAAGAAAGCTTCCAACAGTAAATAAAGTATGATAAGGTCTCAAGGTCTCCTTGATTCAATTCATATGTAGAAAAATATGGACTAAATCTGATCACCCGATTCAGAAATTATGGCCCAAAAAACTTTGGGGATAAAGCTCCCCCTAGTGTCAGAAATATACAAACGACCTTTCCCAAAATCAATCCAGCTCTTCCTCACACTAAGATCTATGCAGGTATAACATTTGAATGATTAAGTAAAACCGTTTAATGTACTATCTCAACTGTTTGGTGGACCACTTTTTGAGTCACTATTTCTTGTTGAAAATGTGAGCCACCTGACTGAACCCATTTATAAAATGAACCAGTTTCATCATGTATATACTTATGAGTAAGGGGCCGAGGATGGAGCCCCTCGCAAGGGCCATGTCCCCCAAAGGGCCAAAGCGGAGGAGAAATTAACTATTGATAGTGGGAAAGTTCCATTCGATAAATAGTTGTTGTTTTTGAACATATTAAAGTAGGTGTGGACTTACTTAACAGAACTATCTAACTTGATACAACCAAAAAAAGTCTTAGTGTCAAATAGTTTTCTAAGAACATTATTTACATGCATGACCAATAGATTTGTCTTCTTATGGTAACTTTACAGTGTCTCAGATATTAAATTAATATATTCCCCAAAGAAATATAATATTGAAAGAAAGAGTCTTTCTTTTCTTTTTGAGGAAATCAAAGGGTTAGAAGTTATTAGAATTAGTCGTCTGTGTGTACATTTCTGTGTGGTTACGATACAAATGAGCACAAGCAATAATTCATGCTACAACAACCACTCAGCGGTTAAAATCGGAGCTGAGACTAACAGCAGTAACTACGTAGCACATGCTCTGCTTGGACAGAAATAAAGTTTTCTGCTCTGTGCTCAATGTTGTATTATGTAAACTGCATCTCCTTCATTTCTACACAGGTAAATCATACCCCAAGGCCTCCTCCCCCAGTCAAAGTGTGTCAGGAAGCTTTTCTAAGAGCACCTCTTCCTCCAGCGGTTATGACTACAGCCAAGATGCAGAGGCAGCCCACATGGCAGCAACAGCCATCCTCAACCTGTCCACCCGCTGCTGGGAACGACCAGAGACCCTCAGCGCCAAGCCCAGGGAATCAGAGAAGGTACACTGGCTCACTTTCAGACTGATTCCTCTCAGGGGATCATGTGAAACCTGGTGCACAATGCCCATCCGGTGTAACTGCAGCAGCACTGACTGTGTATCTGAACCATGTAGGAGTCCGACATCGAAGTGGATGAGAACGGCACATTGGATCTCAGCATGAAGAAGACCAAGAGGGAGGGGGTACAGCCTCCAGAACCGTCATCATCCTCGTCCTCTTCATCTCAACACATGGGACCCACCTTGTCTCAGGGCCAGACTCAACCAGAGTGGGAGGGGCCACTTGACTTCACCAAACCAAGTGGCGTCAAAGAGGAAGACCACGAAGAGGTACTGTGTGTGTCTCATACATGTGGGGTTATTTTAGGACTGTCAGCAGGTAACCCATGTTTTACCTGTCGACAGGTGGAGTATACCGCTCCCTCATATACCTCATCTGATGGTGAGGAAGATGACCAGGACAACCTGGAGGACAGGAAGTACCCCGGTGAAGTCACAACCAGCAGCTTCAAAGTCAAATTTCAGCCCAAAGACAGCAAAAAAGATGTTCTTATGTAAGTCCCCTCCGTTTCCATACCATTCGAAAAATTATGCCACTTTTTGCTTAATTGTAGCTCGTGATAACGGATCCCTCATCAGTATTAGCTACACTCAAAGGAAATTTGATAAAGTGAAACTATCAACTTTGCTAAAAGAATAACCCACCATAGATAATTATGATTGGCTGACACACCTGTCAGTGAGTAATCAATTAGTGTTAATACCAGCATGCGTCATATGACAGGCATGCAAGATAACTTGTAATTCCAACCCCAAGAAGTCGGGGATATTATGGAATCATTGCAGCTGCTGCGCTCAAACCAGTGTCCGAATCGACAGATCCTTTGTCTTAATGCGATAATTCCAAAATGTTATCATGGATCATTTTCAAATGTTATACCCACATGGACCTTAGTTTGAGGAAGAACTGGATTGATTTGGGGAGAGCTTGGTTGTATATTTCTGACACTAGGGGGAGCTATATCTCATTATTGGTCAATCATTGGTCCAATTTAGTCCAAATTTGGTGCCTATGATTCGACTTGAGGAGATTTATCTTTACCTCCACCAAGGGAGGAGGTAATGGTTTCATTTGTTTGTCTGGCTGTCTGGCTGTGGACAAGATTATGGAAAAACTAATGATTTACAGGAAATTTTACCCAGGTAGGGAGGTTTTGCAGCATTTAAGTATTTGGAGTAGTGGCCGATATTGTTATTTTCAATTGTGGTGTCCATCATTGTTCATGCCTTTGTTCCTTTGATCCCTTTGGTGTTCCTATGGGATGGGGTGGGGGGCAGGAAATGACAGAATGCATCATAAAGAGTAAACATCTTTAAGATTCCATACGGATCGGTACTCAAAGAGTTTGTTGGAGTTATCGGTAGATTTAGAGGCTGGCAATAACTCAGACATTAATGGAGATATCTGTATGACTTTTTCCTAAACCTTGGGTATTGATGTGCCTTGTTTCTTTGATGTTTTATACCGGAGAGAAACAGGAGAAAACGCAACAATTTCAGTCTAAGAGTAGGTTTCGGAGGTAGGTTTTGGCCCTTGGCAGAAGTTTGCTTTTTCTTGTTTTGAGCAGTTATGACAGGATAGAATGAGAATATATGGCATATTAGAGTGTAACAGAAAAGTCTTCCTGACTGAACTTTCAGTAGAGCCTCATATTTTCAATGCATGGAATGTTTAAGCTGTACACAAAAAAGTCTTTACAAACAACTTTACAGAGGTCTGAGGTGTTAGCTTACGTGAGTTCTCAAATATTATCCATCCCTTCATTCAAATCTAATGCAGATTGAAGACATAAATTGTTGTGGTACAAGTAAAAACTATTCTTCACCCCTCTGAGTGTTAGTATTGTACACCAGGGACTGATCTCTGAGTCTGTTTCATGCCCCTCAGCTGTCCCACCCCGGGCTGTGATGGCAGTGGGCACATAACAGGCAACTACGCGTCACATCGAAGGTAAGTCCTGCACCCTTGCTCGGAAATGATGAGCAATATATTGTTGTATTATAAATCTACACAGCCTAAGAGGGCATTTTTGTAACTGAATATTATACTGTCAATTTTTAAACAAAATTGTCCCCAAATCATTCAAATTAATAATTTTCTCACATGATGCATGCCTTTAAATGCTGATGTGTGCAGCATCTACAGTTGGAAGCAACGTTATTCAACCCTCATCGTAGAATACATTCATTTAAAAATAATCAATTCATCCGCTTTTAGCAAGAACCAAAGTGCACAAGAACAGTTTAAAAAGCCACAGATACATTTTTTTTTTCAAGCATATGCCGAAAAGAACTGCCTTCTTGCAGTGAAGTATGACGGTTGGCTCGGTGATGCTCGGGGGCTACTTAGCCTCCTCTGGCCCTGTAATCAGCTGTGTGTAGAGGATCCTGGAACAATCTAGATAGGCTGTCAACGTCTGATTTGAATCCCATAGACAATTTCTGGTGGGAATTGAAGAAAGCTGTTGCAGCACATAAACTCAGCACTATGACAGCCTGACAAACTCAGCCCAAGGCGTGTAGCGTCAAGGAACGAACCCCAATCTCCACTCTGCCCACTGATCTAAAGCCGCACCTATATGGCGTGATATCTGGATATGCCTCATGCTTGCAGGAGACCTCAGCAGAAATGGGGTCAGTGCAAAGTCTTACAGAGGCTTGTAGTGTAGGGGTTGACGGATTTAAGACTGCAGGAGTCAGTAAAAGCAGCATTTTATGTCACATTTGGGAAATGTTTATTGAGCTGTTAAACTGTTCTTGTTTGATATGGTTATTGCAAACAGCCTAATAAACCTAATATACGATAGGGGTTGAATAATGATATCCCTGAAAAGTTGCGGACATTATGGAATTGTCACCGCCATAGCATTCGATAACTAACAGTTTTACCTCAAATGAAGCGCCACGAGATTTAACTTTTCTTTGTCATATTTTTCTGTAATTGCTGACATTTCCCTCATTAGGGCGGCTTTTTTTTCTGCAAAAGAGACGGAGAGATTTTCTGACTTGCCAGCTATAAGTCCAATTGTTTCTAAATTTAGCTGATATGAATTGACACACGGAAGTCTGTGCTGTATTTTTTATAGTTAACTGCATGTATCTTCATTGTTGAGTCTGGATGGGATCTTATCCTAGAGCACATTGCTGACTTCATAGAAACAGTTAGGTTGAGTCAATATGGACTGTTTAAGATTATCAATGAGTCACATTTAATTTGAGGAGTTCAATCAGGGGACTTTCTTGTACAGCGCAGGGGATTGGGGGCTTTTTTGGTACACCCCTGCTGTCTGGAACAATAGTGTAGGTCTAGTTTTGCTTTCAACTGTACATGATGTGTATGCCAGTGTTTTAAGCACAGTCACAGCAATCTGGTTTCTTGGCCACAATGTGATGAACAAATCCAGAGAAGCAGCTAAATGATAGCATGAAGGCAAAAATAAATATTAGTGCCATTTTTCCTCGGTATGTACGGTAGATCCACTACGAGCAAGAATTTGCTCTTTTAAATGAGTTCCTTGTGATTTGAAGAACTTGACATAACATCGTAAAAATAAGATAATATACCGAGAAAAAGTTGAAGATGGTTCTATTTCACGCTAATGAGAGGCCCACTGCAGCATCAGGACCTTCATTGCCTCTGTGTTTTTGTAATATGGCCGTCAGCTCAGACGCTGGACAAGGAACGTGAAAGTCCTCTTTGGTTCCTTTGGTTTCCCAGCTGTCATTGAAGCTGAACTGGCCTTTCCTGTTACAGTACTGTTGAGATCAGATAATGAAATAACTCACGTTCTTCCTGTGTGTGTGTGCTGCCAAGTTCTGTCCTGGTTCTAGAGTCCAGTTAAGGCTCTGGCTCTTTTTCTTTACTCACGCTCGGACGTCCTGTTCTTAGTCTGGTTTTCTGACATTCTGTCTCTAACCTATCTTCCAGTCTGTCAGGCTGTCCTCTTGCTGATAAATCACTTCGGACCCTCATGGCTGCCCACACAGCTGAACTAAAGTATGTCTGCTTTCTCCTGTCTCTCACCTCCAACACGTTCACTGAGCACTCAGTCTGCAGCTACAACTCTGTCCCTGCTCTCCCTCTAAGACTAGAAGAAAATCAAAAATATTTATGGCCAGTGTTGAAAAATTAAAGCAAAAACGATGAGAACTATGTAGTGAGGAAAGCCGGTTTGTGCATGAAGTCGGCCGATTATGTGCTTGTGGAGTAACAAACCATCTGTGTGCGTCTCAGGTGTCCGACTCCAGGGTGTGATGGGTCAGGCCACATCACTGGAAACTATGCTTCACATAGAAGGTAAGTGACGCTTCTGTATTCACCAAACCTTGTCATCATTTAATCATTTGCGGTAAAAGCAAATGAAGCTCAATAATTATTTTTGAAGTGGGTAAAATGCCATTTCTGCTGATACAGTTCTGATTAGTGAAATTCACAACTTAATTTTCACCTGTCAATGAAGTAATTTCCTACTACTAGTCAGAGATTGGATATTTTAGATTTTTATACTATAATCTATACACACTATATACATTGTATGTTGTACACTGTGTATATTGTATCCACAGTATACTACATACTAACTACCATGTACAACATAACAATTTCTGTTATGTAATGACCAGGTAATTACCTTTTATGTAATTACCAGTATCTTAAATGAAATTTTAAATATGTAAAATTTAAATTCTAAATTGTCACAATGAATTTTTTTTATCCCAGGAACAAGATAAATCGCTCTCAAAGAAATTATTACAAGAGGGGAGATATATATATATATATTGTTGTTTTGTACAAGAACAAGGTTTGTCATGTAACTGGTAAGGAATATAGACTCTTGACATTCGATGAGGTTGTCCATACTCTGAACTCTGTGGTCAGTTGCTATTTTAGAAATATGTTGTTGCATTCTTTGAAGGAATTCGAAGGAATTACCTCCACCGTGGATGTTTATATTTTCTCTCTTGTCCATTTGTTTGTTGGAATGACATTACGATCATGTTAAATTTACCAACAGATTCTGATGAAATGTCGTGGGAGGATGACTTCCCTAACATTTCCATATTTTCTTTCATTTTACATTTTGATTAAAAAAATACATGCATTTATAGTGGGTCGTTATGTATGAGTGTGTAATTTCATGCGTATCCAAATGAAAATGCTGATCCACCCCATTTAGATGTTTTTTTTTATAGGGGTTAGTGTTACTGTAACGAATGGGTACGACTATGACTTTGGGTAAAAGTTGAATTAGATGGGACCTGGCGGAATGTCTTTCTGTTTGGGTACAGAATTATCAATGCGACTGCTATGAATGCTACGGATGAAAGGCTCATAAGGCTTGACATACTTTTAATGTAACTTCAGACATTAAGAGATGTACTTTTCACCTGTGAAATTCAATCCAACCATTGAAAATATATGGTCAACAATTGAACAATTTATCATTTGTCAACTATCAAATGATCAAATGTCCATTTGCTTGTACATTTGGCCAGTAGTGACTTTCAGATATGAAGAAACAAATTTCCATTTGTCAAAATAGCTTCTGACAGTTATTTTCCATTCCTCTCCGCCAGTCTGTCTGGATGCCCTCGAGCCAAGAAAAGCGGTCTCAAATCAACCCCCACCAAGGATGACAAGGACGACTCTGAGCTGTTGAGGTAAGCAACAACAGCTCATTGCCCCTGAGCACTCCAGGATGTTTTGTAATATGAGACTGATGCAGTCGCATAGGATCGTTTTTACTAATATGTCTTAAATGTGTTGTGAAATCTCATGATGGCTTCAGCGAGATATTGTCTGACTAGCGTACTGTGAGTTGTAGGCGGGCTCACAGGTGACAGGTCACCCGTGATGCGTGCAGGAATACAAACGTGTAAAACAGCAGAGATTAACTGATGAGGTGTGGGTGGAAATAGACTTTGAGGACATTGCGAGGTCGTCAGACTGATGAGGCTTCCTGCCTGTTTCCAGGTGTCCAGTTCCTGGCTGTGACAGTTTGGGTCACATCAGTGGGAAGTACGCCACCCACCGCAGTGCCTACGGATGTCCACTGGCAGCACGCCGGCAGAAGGAAGGCCTCCTTAATGGTTCTCATTTTTCCTGGAAGGCCTTCAAGGCCGAGGGCCCGACCTGCCCAACGCCAGGTTGTGATGGCTCCGGACACGCTAACGGCAGTTTCCTGACACACCGCAGGTAACCTGGAAAACTGAGGCCCAGCAACAGGCAGAACATTTGTTCTCCCAAATATAGACTGGAATGAATCCTTAAGCAGATTAACCCACGAGGAGGTCCAGGGCAAATGAGCTCCAGTACTCTTATCTTAACAGTATTTAGATTACTTATTCATTCCTATTTGAAAAGGATTTTCCCTTTAATGAGCTCTTGGTCCTGATCAGCAGTTCTTTCAGTCTCTCAGGTTGTCCCAGAGCTTCGGCAAATAAGAAGAGAGCCAAGTTCCCCGGAGACGAATACATTACTGCAAAATTCAGGGCCAGTGACGGTAAGATTTGTTTTTTTCTCTATTATGATCCCTTTTAGTTCTTAAAGATTAAAAAAACAAAACATTATTTTAATAAATAAAAATCAAAACAACATTATTTTAGAAGAAAGAAACCTCATAAGATCCTGCCGGCGTGAACTCTAACCTTAAAAGACGTCGTTCTCTAAACCCTACGTGGTTTTTGGTTAGAAAATACTATCACAGTATGTTAAAGTAAAAAGAAATAAGTGACAGGTCGTAGAGGGGATGTTCAATGTTCATGTGTGCAAAAGATGATACCAAACACTGGCATGTGGAACATTATTTAACGCGATCTTTAAAGGCTTAGTCTTAGCCCTATAACCCTAGCCTGACCTCAGACTCCAGAAGATAAACCCACAACCAGCAGAACAACGCGCAGCACAAACAGCATTAAAACATAAAACATTACAACAATCACAAAGTACAAAAAAACCTGAGATAACCTGATAGATAATTAAATATGTCAATTGATCGTTTACTCTACAGGTGAGGTGCCTTTTGATATTTTTTTTAAACTTATATAATTCCACTTCATGTCTGTCTCACAAACTATTTCAACAACCATCACCAATGACATTACTAATAACTGTTACTATGACGTGGATCCATCATAGGTAATCAGTTTTTAGGAACAAGGCATGCAGCATGCACAGACCTAAACACTCAAAGTTCTTATGTGATGTTTTCTACTGTTTAATAAAATCACTTTGTCCCTGCGATATATGAGTGATGCCTGTGATCCACATCCTGTCACTAAGAGTAGGCAGAGTTTACCCTTTTCTTGATATTCAGTTTGGTGTGTCATTGTTTGCACTCAGTTCTGGACAATGACGAGGACATCAAGCAGCTGAACAAAGAGATCAACGAGCTGAACGATTCCAACTGCGAGATGGAGACCGACATGATGAACCTGCACACTCAGGTGAGCTCATCTCTTCATCCCTCTGCATCGCTGCAAGCAAGACGAACATCAAACACTCACAACACTGTTCGTCCTGTGGCTGCCATTTCATCGGAGGTGGTTGGCTGCTGGGCCGTAGAAAAACCAGTCCTACGCTTTC
Organism: Lophius piscatorius; assembly: GCA_009660295.1. Lineage (NCBI taxonomy): Eukaryota > Metazoa > Chordata > Actinopteri > Lophiiformes > Lophiidae > Lophius > Lophius piscatorius. The sequence goes on from VRLP01000265.1 coordinate 69,585, forward strand.
GTCCGCGACAGCCCAGAAAGCCCCCAACCCACTGCGTTGTACAAGCCATCCCCCTGATTGAACTCCTCAAGTTAATTGCAAGGTTATGTCCAGAAAATGTGTTTTTTTGTCGTATAAATATGATAAATATAAGATGGATTTCCTTGAGTTTATATATATATATTTACAAAACTTGGATTAAATCGTTAAAAGCTCCCCCTAGTGAGTAAATATGAACTTTTAAAGTCAACTATGAACTGTGAGAGTAAATCTCTAGGTATACAACATAGATCTCCTCGAGTCGATTCATACGCAGCAGATTTGGACTAAATCAGACCAATGGTTGACAAATGATGGCCTGGAACCTTTAGGAGATAAAGCCCCCCCTGGTAGCGGAAATATTCAAACGACCTTTCCCAAACGCAATCCAGTTCTTCCTCTCACCAAAGTCCATGCGGGTATAAATTTGTTCCATATAATAGATTTTGAGTTTACGTGTTAACACAATTAATCCGCGTTGAACTCGGCGGCGTCGATGACAATTCCATGATATCCCCTGATTCTTCCGGGATATTATGGGCTGTGTTGCTGACGTAGAACGTGTTCTGCTTGTCTCCGCTTCAGATCTCTTCCATGGAGATGAACCTGAAGAGCATGGAGGAGGAGAACAAACAGATCGAGGACAGGAATGAGGCCCTGTTCCTTGAGCTGTCAGGCCTGAGTCAGGCCCTCATCCGCAGCCTGACCAATATCCGCCTGCCCACTATGGTGAGTATGCTCAATGTATGCTCGACGAATCAGGGGGCACTCCCTCCTGTCCACACCCTGCTGACACTCAGCGAGGGTTGAGTCGAGGATCCTGCTCTTCTTCATAGTCCATGTGCCATAATGATAGATTTCATTATTATACACTGCTCAAAAAATGAAGGTTACACTTAAATCACAGTCCGGATCTCGATGAAAGAAACGTTAATAAAACCTTAAACCCACATTTTCACATTCGAGGTAAATATTTTTGATATATTTTTTTTTGTTATCTTAATGTCGTTTATTCATTCCCCCCCTTCACTCTCCAAACGTACGACAGACTATTATTGATTTCAGAGGATGATTATGATTTGGAAATGTGTGGCCTTGGTGTTTTCAGCAGGAGCCGCTCTCAGAGCAGAACTTCGACAGCTACGTAGAAACCCTGACCCACATGTTTACCAATAAAGACTGCTACCAGAACCCTGAGAACCGGGCTCTGCTGGAGTCCATTAACCAGGCGGTGAAGGGCATCGAGGTGTGATGGACAGGCGGAGGACAGAGGGCGGGCATCACACTGACCACACCAATCTTTCTTTCCAAACCCTTTAGATACACTGTATGTAATTAATTCTTCTCATTTGGAACTTTGTCATCCGTTCTTTCCGTTTGTTTGCTGTTTGCATGTTGCTTTATGACAGTAAGAGTGTGAACGGTTTAGGGTGTGGATGTGGAGTGCGTCGTAACACACTGGAATCAAGGTCATCACAGTGAGGCGTGCAGACGAAGGTCGGGCGTTGAACAGGCAGCCTCTTTGTGAACATACCCCACCTCCAGTCCATAATCTTGATAGTATTCTATAAGAGCATAGTGATGTTGCACCTTCAGGACTAGTTTGTAGCTTCATTCTTACTATTGCTGTGTAACTATTTAAATGTTGTTTTATTAACTTATTTATTATCATGTCTGCTGTATTCCGTTTTACGTTGCCCTATTTATTATTCATTATCTATTTATTACCTTTATTTAATGATCAAAACGCTACCTGAGAAGATTTTAAAGGGTTAACCAAGAGAAGGGAATCATTTCCTCGACATTGCTGAACAAAGAGGAGATATTTTAAAATATCAACTGTGAATTGTTTTATATATCTTATTATTTATTTAAAATAATGGGATCTTTTTAAGTGCAAATATTTTGTATCTGAAAGTTTTTTAATAATTTTCTAGGATTAGTTTTGGTGCTTCTGTTTATATGATTTTCCTTTTTATTTTCACAAACTATTTTGAGTACATTGCAATACACTGGGAATATTGAGCTGCACATATTTGGTATTTATTTGGTGATGAACAAAGTGATGGTGAATATTTATTTTGAATGTCTATGTGTTAATAATGGCCGTCTGTGGATTAGTTTTTAAGTTGCTCTTGAAATAAAGTTTAACCCCGCAGTAAATGTGAGCTCTTCACGGTATGTTTTGTATCGACTCTCATTGTTCTAAGTGCCACAGAAAGAAACACGAAGATATCGTACGTTAGGTCAAACCGCCATTGTGAGACTTTTTTTTTAAGGGTGTGAAAACCCTCCACAGAGGTTAAAGTTTCCTAAACGTGCGATATATTATCGTCTGTTCACATTTGATTAAAGCCGTGGGGTAGAAACACGACATGAAACGAAGCAGGTGCTGCAATTAGCTGACAAATTATCAGTTAAAACCAGATTGTGATGTACAGCTGGAAGGAAAATTCTCATTGAACTTTATTTGCAGGCCTTTTTACTCGGTATTTTGCAGTGTCCAATCAAATGAGAACAACTTAAGGAGCTTCGTGCTACAGGTATTTGCCACAAACCACAAAACTAACCCTATTCTGTTGTCCCCCACAGCAGGGGTATATCCCCGAATGGCCCCCAATTCCCTGCGCTGTACAAGCAATCCCACTAGTTGAAATCCTAAAATTTGGTGTGAAATTTGTATTAAAAAAAACCTCCGCCTAGTGAGCAAAACATGAACTATTAAAGTTTAAAGTGATCTATACAAGATAGATCACATGGATTTGAATCATAAACACCAAATTTGTACTAAATCAGAGTAACGGTTAGGCACTTATCTCCCTAAGTGTTTTTTTTCCTATAATAAAAATAGCTTCAATATTAACTGAGTAAAATATACAGAAGACAGATTTCCTTGAGTTTAATTATTTGCACCACACGCTCAAAAACTTTTGGAGATAGAGATCCCCCTAATGTCAGTAATAAACAGACTTTTCCCAAAATCAATGCAGTTCTTCCTCGCCATAAGGCATCACAGCGTCAAAAATTTGAGAATTAGCCATGAATTTGGAGTTAATGGGTTAACACGATCAGTCTGCGGCCGCCGACGCGGCAATTCAATATCCTGAGATTTTCAGGTATATAATTACAAGATGCCTCATGAGAGCACTATTATGCAAAACAGAAGTTTTTTTTGGAATATTGTTCCAACCTTCATAAACTTCCTTTAGATGAAGGCATTAGGAAAGAAATCCAACTAGGAAGCTTAAGTTTGGCTGCAACTGAATATTCCAAAATGTCTTCTGAGTTCACCGAGGCTTTGATTTCAGAACAAGTCCTGGAACATAAATGAGTAGATGTTAGTCACAAGACTGAAATCACTGATGGGCTTTGAAAGGCAATGCCGCATGCTAACGGTGTATGAGAGGAATGGGCCATGACTCTTTTACCAGAAGCTGAAAGGTGACCAGAGTGTGACATACTTGAGACACTTGCCAGTAACGGGCTGAATCATTTTTAAACTGCAGTCGTCGGTAAAAGCAGCATTTTGAGTTATACATCTGTTCACTGAGCTAATCAATCCCAATAAATGTACGCAAATATTTGATGAATAAGAGCATTTTGCCAACATATCTAAATTTAAAATGGTTTCATAATTTAGCTGTAGCAATGTCAAGTTATCTCAGTGGCCACACTTCTTAAGAATTACAGTTCACCTCCAAAGTCCTGACTGTGAAATGACTTGACCGCTGAAGGATGTAGTTTTCATCTGCTTTAGGCGTTGACCTAATACTTGTATTACACATCAAAGTCCCCAGGCCATGTATGGATGTTTCTGAACCCAATACGCTGCTGCTGTGGTTTCAACCGAGCTAACTTTGCACAGTCAGCACATAACAGCCTGTGTGGGACTCTTTAGTGGGTCCCAGTATCTGATGCATGAAAGGGTTGGCTGCTGTGTTTGGACCACATCATTACTCGAAAAACTGATAAGTTAACATGGAATTTAAAGTAACCACAAGTAAAAGAGGAAACCAGTGAAATAATGTTATTTACTCATTTTAATGGTTAAAAAAATACTTCTTTGCACAAAGAGACAACAATACGTCCCTGTTGAGGAGGGACCAAAACATTGATGGCCACCAAATGATGACAGGTGGAGCATGAAAAGATGAGGTAAATGTTTTTGAGGAGAGAAAACAAAAAAAGGCACAATTTACAATCAATCATGCCCCAAATTCACAATAATAATAATAATAATAATAATAATAATAATAACAATAATAATAATAATAACAATAATATATCAGTACAGATTTTTAAAAAATCTGAAAATTTACACAACAAAAAATACAAACCAATTATATTATACAAAGCAAACTTGCTCATCAGATTCCTCCTGTGTATGTTCTACCTTAATTAGGTTTCTGTACATTTCAGAGCCCCTAAGTTCTGCCGCTGATACTGTGATGATATCAGTCCTACAGGACACAGGGACATCAGCATACTATCTGACCACCAGACATGACACGCACAGTTTGGAGGGTCCGATGCAATCGTCATGGCAGAAGGCACCACAGCCTTGGCACATGATCATGGCTTTGAGGCGGCACGAGCACTTGAGTGCCACCTCCTCAGAAGCACTGTCAGCAAAGGCCTGGATGCTGAGGGTGGTCTGACTGGCTGCCAAGCGGGGGCGTAAGTGGAGAACACCGTCCGCCATGCTTCGGGAGAAACTTCCATTGTCCATCACTGACACGTTGGCTGTATAACTCACTCCACCAACACCTCCAACTTGCTTGGGGAGCTTCCCATACAGCTGGAAGGGAAGGGAGGATGTGGTTGAAGAGGGTGAGGGTGAGGAGGAGGATGACGAGCTAGAGGAATAGAGTATTTTGCCATGCTCCTTCTTAGCCATTCTGGCGAAAGTCATCTCCATGTTGAGGAGCCCCTCCATCGCCCCGCCACTCAGATAGCTGTCCACACAGCTCCCAGGCTCCTTTTTGGTAATACTGATGGGTTTAGAGGGAGGGGATTTAGCAAAAGCCTGGCATGAGGGTCGTGCACCAACTTCATTCTTCACAGTGGGTCCAGGAGACATTGACTGTTGATGAAGGTGGGTGGGATGAGACTGTGGGGACCTCCAGTTGATCTTAATAGCAGGCAGCACTTCTGTGGGACATAGGTCTGCATGGGCAGGAGATGGGCCATTAGACATGGCACGTTGGGATGACTGGGATCTGTCTGGAGTGGCCCCCTGTGAGGGCTGAGGGCCATGAGAGTCTATAATAACTGCAGACTCCACAGCAGTCTGCAAACTAACTTCTGACTTACTTCTATGGGTATGAGTGCTGGAGGAGGAAGAATGCGGCAAAGAGGTGATGACTGGGACTGCCCCTGGAACCTGCTGTGACTGATACTGCGATATGACTGACGTCTCCATCACACATGATGCTGGGTGGCCTGTTGGAGACTTGTATATTTGAGATGCTCCACTCAATTCTGGGTTTGGAGACTGAGCTGAGACCTCGTGTCTGTTCTGTGGTCCTGGGGTCCTTACCGCAGGTGGTCTGGTTTGGAGTCCTGGCAATCGGCCGATCTCAAGCCTGTTGGCAGAGTGTGGTGGTAGAACCTTCTCGAGGGGCAGGCTGCCCTGTAGAAGCTGAGTGACCAAAGGGTTGTTGGCCTCCACACTGGACACTGGTCTGGCAGAGCTGGCCAGTCTCTTAGAGGCAGCTGCCCCAGCTGGGTGACTGGAAGAAGACTTCACACTCCCATGATACTCCTCTTCACAAGAGGTCAGTCTGGAGACTCTACAATCATCTCCAGGCTCCACTTTGATAACAATGTTGTTGTCTCTAAGCCCCCGCGAGTGGATTGTTGTGAGAGGAGGATGGTCCTGGGAACTAGTGTAGGGAACACCACTGGGGAAGCAGGGCTGAATAACGGTCTGACCTTTGCGACTGGAAACATGAGTCTGAATGACAGGCTGCTGGTTCTGGGGAGGGCTGCAGATGACCAGCTGGCCATTCCTCCGGGTGCTCAGTTGAGAGCACCAGTCCTGGTCAGGTTGCTGCTCATCCTCCTGGCTCTCATTCTCGCAGTCCGAGGCAGTTTCAGTGGAGTCGCTATGTATCCCAGCCTCGTCATCTTTCTCTCTACCAAAAGAATCCACATGTTGGGAAGAGAGAGTATCTGTTTGTAGTCTCTCAGTGGGTAAGGGAGTGACAACCTCCTGGGGGTCCACATGATGGGAGCCATGCTGGATAACACCACCCAGTCCTGCCTCGTTCTCTTGTACCAGCTCTTTGGGTTGACAAGAGCTGGCCAGTGTTTGAATAACGTCCACACCCTGAGCTCCGAACCTGGGAAGTGAGTCTGGGATAGAGGTTAATGCCACAGAGGGTTTTTCAAATTCCTGGTCTGTCCTCTCAGAGGGGACAGCGGCTGATTCCCGTACCTCACTTTGCTTGGCCGACTGGCTAGCCAAAGACTCTGATACAGTATTAGGTTCTGGAGAGAGCTTGTCAGCTGTCTTGTCTGTGAGACCATTGGAGGAGCCCAGCATACTGGCTGATACTGATTGTATTTCCTCTCCAGTCTCTGGCCCGTCAGTTGCTTCCTCTAGAGGAGGGCTTGGGGTTTGTGAGGGCTCCAAAGACATGAAGGTTGAGCTAGTGGACAGTGAAGGGGAAGGCTGGGATGTGGGTTCTACATTAAGAAGCTGTAGTTGTGTTCCAGACGAATTAGTGCCCGTAGACGATCCCTGTTCCTCAGTGCCACCGTCTCCACTTGTTCCTCCTCCTCCTCCTCCTCCTCCTCCGGGCTCGATAGGTCCTGGATGTTCTCGTGCTCGTCGTCCACTGTTGCTATCCGGTAACCCAGCAGCAGGCCGCAACCTGACCCCCGATGGCCCTGTCCCGTCGCTAATGGCTGCAACAGCAGCAGCGGCCTCGCGTTGGGCCCGGGCTTGCTGGGCCCGGGCTTTGATGTCTGCCAAGGTGCGCGCGCCCCCCGTCCCCGACCGCCGCGAGCCCTCACTGGGGGGCACGATCCGGGGGCAGATCTGGTATGTTGGGTGGCCTTTGATCCATGGGGGTTTGATTCTGGACAGTTGAATCTGAGAGAGAGCAAGAGACAAACAGTAGTCAAATGTCACCTAGATAAGGGTGATCACCTAGTTTCTTTCTGAATGGGCAATCTTGTGTACAATTAACAAGTCTCAGCAACAAAGTCTTACCCGGATAGGCGGCACCTTGGGCTCTTCTGTTGTCTGCTGCTGCTTCTCTGAACGGACACCGTCAATTGTGGTACGAAAGGACTGACGGTCGTCGAGCCGCGGCCTCTTCTCGGGAAAGCTGGAGGTGACTGGAGTCTCATCGGGCCTTCTCTTCTGTTCTTTGAGCTGGGAGCTGGACACAGGTGTGGTGACTGGGCTGGCTGAGGGGCTGCTCTCCCGGCTGCTGGTGGCGGTACCCCCTGTCATAGATGTGACCACGGAGGCAGTGTCATCCAGTGGATCAGCAGCAACTGCTGCACTGGAGGACGCCGAGGAGGACGAAGACGAGTCTAGGCCTGCAGCAAAAGCTTCTTGTCTGTCAGACGGTGAGGAGGGTGAGGAGGCAGGTGAAGAGGCAGATGAAGACGAAGAGGAGGAGGAGGAAGGTGAGGAGGTGGAAGCCAGTACAGGTGCAGGCTCCTCTGGGAGTAGGCGGGCTGTAACTTCAGGCTCTTCGTTTGCACTGGTGGAAGCTGGACTGGGGCTGGGACTGGGAGTAGGAGTAGGAGTAGGGGTGGGAGTAGGAGTGGGAGTGGGAGTAGGAGTGGGGGTGGGAGTAGGAGTGGGAGTAGGAGTAGGAGTGGGAGTGGGAGTGGGAGTAGGAGTAGGAGTGGGAGTGGGAGTAGCAGTAGGAGTGGGAGTAGGAGTGGGAGTAGCAGTAGGAGTGGGGGCTGGCAATGTAACTGGCTCTGGAGTGGGAGAGTGTTTTGGCTCTACAGTGGCACTCTCAGCTGGGATCTCCACGCCACACTCAGTCTGCAGCACCACCTCGGCTTGAACCACGGTATTGTCGGACATGGGGGAGCCCACAGAGACTGTTGAGATGTCTAATGAAGTACTGGCCTCAGCTGCTTCTGACTGCATGGCTGGAGGCGTGGTCTTGCAGAGAGTCCGACGGGCCCTGCGTCGCAGATCAGCCCGCGTGCGCCTCCGCATTCTCCCGTCTCTCCTCCGCCGGCCCACGCTACGTCTCTTGGGGGCACCAGTTGTAACTGCAGCCACATCACTGTCTAGGACATTAGCCGAAACTTCAGATGCTTCACTCATGGTAAGCTTAAGGGACTCTTCTTTTGTCAGGCCAGATCTAAAAATGCACAAGATACATTTTAGTAAATTATGGAAGCGCAGACATTTATTACAGTCTTTAAAATGATTAAAACATAAATGGCCGATGTGTGAAGGATGAAATGGGTTGGCTCTTACTTTTGCCCATGATACTCTTCGAAGAACTTTTCCTTCCATGCCTCTACCTTCTTCTCTTTCTCCATCTCCTGTCGGAAACGCACTTGCATCTCATGGGTGAACTCCCCTAAGCAGGTCAAGCACATGTTTTAGTTTGGTTAGTATAAACCTGACTTTCTCTGGAGAAATTAAGACGCCGGTGTTCAACTATTGCCATGTTCCAGGACAGTAGTGCCATCAATAACGACACAAACCTCACTGAAACAGATCTTCGTGTGCAATGAGTCACCAGCATCACACTGAAGTGTTTCTGTAGTAAAATTCTAAACCAACCAATCACTAACCCTCAGCCAGTCTTTCTTTCCAACTCTGCGAGGCATGGGTGAAGAACTCATTGTTGAGAGCTGAACTACTCAGTCTAGCCATACCATCAGGTCCAATCTGCAAGGGGAAAATGGAAGACAATTTACAACTGAGGAATAGAGTCTATGCTTCACCTCAAAGACGTTTTGACTTTCACAATAGTTGTTGCACACATAGTAACCAGACCTTTAGATTCCTCCTCAAAATTAAAACACAAAACAACAAGTAACATTAGCTTGTTACTAGCTTTGGAGAAAAGGAATTTAACTTGATAAATGTTTTTCCTGCTTCAACACATGTTCACATAGAGTGTTGCCTGTGGTTTGGTTATTGGTGTTCTCCCTGTACTTTTATCTGCAGTATCTCCTGTTTATGTAACTTTGTTATGTTTACTGTCAACATTGCATTGCGGATATGGTTTATCCGCCATAGAAAAAATAGGATGAACTAAACCACTAGGCATGATGCCAGCAAATGGAGACAAACGCAACAAACAATATTAATGTCCTACAATCTTAAGTATTTACTCAATGATTCGGCTGATCTTAATATGGTTTGTAAAAACTTATAAAACTGAAAAGCACAAGTTCCCAGCTGTGCTCTGAATAAGACAACTCGCCCAGGGGGGGAAAAAATTCCCACGTCCAAGATACTGACACCATTACAGACTTGGGTACAGCAAATAAACATACCTGTCGGTCCACCTCTGGCAGCAGCTGCAGCAGTTGCTGCTGCGAGTGAGTGGGAAAGGCTGAAAAAGTCCGCACATTGATGAGGGCTCTGATGTTGGTGTTGACCAGGATGGAGCCTGGTGTTTCAAAATCTACATCCACCCCGCCTCGATTCCTTTTCATGGGCCCTGTCACACAAAAAAACTATTTAAATAAAATAGGATGAACTAAGTCACTTGGCATGAGACAGAACGCAATGTTTTCTATATTGAGGTTACAAAGTCAATGTATGGACCATAATGATTGCTCACATATAAAACGTTAATGAAATTCATAAAATTTGTGAATTTGTATTTGCATGAATTACAAGAAACTCAACATTTGTGAAAAAAACATTTGGTGTGGAATTTTGAGGTGTTGCAAGGCAAATAAAGGGGGGAGAGACATAAAGTTTATTTTTCAACTTTTGGGATTAAAAGGTAGATTCATATTCATTCTTTCTAATAAACCTGCCTTGTGGTGTAGTGTCAAGTGTTCCTGCGCTTTACAGTTGACTTCATGAATGTAGACATGGAACGGGTGAAAAAAAGAAGACGGAACCAGAGGCAAGAATGTACTGAGTTCAGTCAAAAGCTGAACTCATTTATGCCCAAGTCAAGCATGCTGGCTTTTTAAGGAACGGGGTAGAATTTTACAGGCTATCTTGGTTTTGAAAAGTTGGCAAATAGATTCTATTAAATTATATTTTTTGTTTGCTATCAATTTTTGTTGAAGAAAATGTTGTGGCCTGGCCTGTAAGATAGTTATACGTGTCTGTCGTTAGCACCGTAGTGCCCAGTGCTTCATACCTGAGGGAACGTGTTCTCCATTCACTTTGAGAGGTGTGAGAACCACGCGCGGCATCATGACTGCTTTCTTCCTTTGTCTCCCCGACTGTTGTAACACAAATTGTGGAATGGATAGATGAAGTTAATGGACAGTTTTATAATAAGTATGTTAAAATATCTATGAAAAATAGTATTTAAATGTAACTTTTAAACAAACAGTTTACTGGGGCACCCTTAAATGACTTGATTAATGAACAGGTTAGTTAATCATTTTCATTTTGGATATGGAAAAGCCATTGCCTTCATGCAGGGCGCTGACCTGTCTTGAGCGGCTCAGTCTGGTCTGAGCGTGTTGAGTATGCTGTGTTTCTGTGCGTCCCTGCTGGCCTGCTGCTCTGCTGAGTCGGGTCTGAGGTGGAGTGCTGTGAGTCTGCACCTCTGTGGAGCAGGAGGCACTAGAAGAGCTCTCATCCACTGAAGCTTCAGGTCAGAAAAATATATACACTCTGTCATACTCATGTCTAAACAGTACAGAGTTATTTACTGAAGGGATGTAAACTAACCAATGTACCTCAAACAACAAACTTTTACATGACGTGCAAAGACACTGCTGTTATTTTTCAAATTCACATCCCATCTTTGACTCTAAAAACGAAAGCACTGCAGGAAAAGTTATCACATATTTCTTTTTGACATCTTGTATTGCATGTTATTTTCTCACACCTTAGTTGTTCAATAGGAACTGCCGTTTGACTTAAATATTTCTACGGAGATATTTTATATAAGATCCGTTTGTTTTTATTTCTTTTGGGGCCTTTGTGTGGAAGTGTGCATGTTCTTCCCCATGTCTGAATGGGTTCCCTTCAGGTACTTCCGTCCACAGTTCAAAAACATGCATCTATAGGTATTTCATTACTCTAAATTGTCAGTATATGCGAATGGACGTCTTTGTAATAAAATATGGCAACTCTTGCCCAACGTCGGCTGGGATTAACTCAATAGAATCTGTATTATAATTCTACCATGATCATTAGCTCTGGGTATGGACAGAGTAAGATCATTGAATATTGACTACCTTTATTGAAAAAAAAAATACAATTGTGGGTAGTATAATAATGTTCTGGGTAAAACCGCAGAGGCTAATAGACTATTTCACCCTATAATATGTATGATAGTTGTTTTGCTTCTAAATAGGGCCTCATCCACTTTCTAGATCGGACTGTAGTTATATTGCGCTTTTCTAGTCCACTGGATCGCTCAAATCGCTTTTACATCGTGAGCAATCATTCAAAGTGCTTTATTTTGTGAGCCATCATTCACCCATTCACACAACATTCATAGAGTGATGATAGTGGCTACCAAGCAAGGCACCACATGCTTATCCGGAAAAGTAACCATTCACGCCATCACTCACACACCACCATCATGGCTGTCATCAAACAACTTCTTGGAACCCCAGAAGTGATTGAAATAACTATTGTTGTGTCCAGGCACACTGATGGAGCCGGGGTGTGAGGCCACAGACCACAGATGGTCTTCCTCAGTTAACACACTTGGCCATGATATTAGTTTGATGTTTGAAACATTCTCCAAGAAGCTCCAACGCCACAAACAAAACCAAGAGATTAACCAATGAGTATAACAACGGGGGATATAGACTCAACCCATTTTTGTACCAGCTTGTAAATACGTTTGTTCCTGCTTTAAAATTGGACATTTGAATATGGCTTTTTTTAAGATTGACTCGCTTTCAAAGCCAGTCTTAAGTACCCAGTAAAAAGATCAACAGATATCTTGGGGAACATACAAATTTGGACAGTGTAACCAAACACACTAAAACAATTAGATGTGTTCAAATTCTCAGATGTCAGGCTGCTATTTCCTCCACAGAACCATAAAAGACAATGGGGTAACTCAAGTGCTGTATCATAGTCACTATACTTTTCAAATACAAACAAAGAAAGAGAAGGGCATTTGAAGAGCCATAACATGAGTACCAGCAATTTTGTTTTTGGCACCTCTGATGTTTGGAAGCGTGAAAAAATTATACCTGTAGTAAAAAAATAAAAGGCCTCTGGTGATTGTCAGATGTTTGCGTGGTAGAGCATGGTACCGTACCATCATTGTCTCCACTGGCAGCAGCATTTGTCTCAGTAGAGTCGCAGCTCTCTTGCTCCGCTGCCTCAGTGGTGCTGACTGAGGCCCCAGCAGAGCCTGTTGCAGGAGTGCTGCTGCTGGAACCTGGGGTGGCGGCACTGCTGGTTTGCTCTGTTGTTGACTCCGACTCTGATGTTGTCTTAGTCCACTGGAGGGCATTTTTCTACAATAAACAGAGTAAATAGATATGGTTAGCATGTCCATCCGGGGGACAAAATTGTTCTCTACACGTGTGATGTACAGCAGAAAATATTACATTAATTGATCTTGGGATATGAATCAAGTCCACTGAATATTTAAAATAACATGATTAAACAGAGCACTTTCCTCCATGGCATTTATCACTATTTTCACCACGAAACTTGTGGATTGACTTCTAGATGAAGTCTGATGATCTTATGTGAGTACCTTGAGAGTGAACAGGCTCATCCGTCCTGGCAGCTTGAAGAAGATGCTGTTCTTCACTCGGTCACCCCTTACCTGGGAGTGCAGCATGGTGACCAGACAGGCCAATGGAGCTGTACCACTGCACAGACACAAACACAGTTACTACTTAAATGATTGAACAAAGAGGGATAGTGGTGAGGAAAAATCATGTCTTCTCATCATTTGAAGAATGGGCATCATCTTGAGTCTCGGTTGTCTTTCTGAGATATATCGGTTTATTACAGACAATTCTGTTATAACAGGGAGGATCCCGGCAGATCAGGTGGGAGTGTCATCCCAGGCAAAACTGTCTGCCCACGCAATGTTTCACAAAGTGTTGCCCTTTCTCAGTCTTTCTCCAATAACTTTTGAGCTTTTTGAAAATGCTCCTTTCAATCATGATAATTGATAATAGTTGTATTGTTACCAATGACCCTCAACCTATTGCAGTTCCAATAAACTGTTTATAGCATTCCAAAACTTTTTCCTTAGTTGCTCTGTCCCTAATTGTTTGAAACAAATGGCTGGCATCTATTCCAGAATACACATATTACAAAAATCTGTGAATTTTAATGCAGTTAAACATTGAATTATGATAAACATAAGTTAAAAAATTCAATTTTCTTTCTATCGTTTGCAGTTAAGCCTACATCAACCAGGATTTGGATTAGGATGTTTTATGTAGTCTTCAAACTTTTTTGAAATTGGGCTTGCACATGAAAAAGAGGACAGGTGTTTCGTGACAAAAGGAAATGAAAGTTTATGCATAAATAATCTCTATTTTCAACGTACCTCCTGTTTAGGTCAGCAGCAGGCAAGTAGTCCATAGAGGAAATAGAAGGGGGAAAAAAATAAATAGTTATAACCACATAGACTGACAAGATCAGTTCATGCTGTATGATCAGTCTGGAAACTGCCCAAACGCTTGACTAATACAACAGATTATAGAATTGAATGACGGAAAATTAAACAATTAAGTTAAATGTGTATGGTTGGCCTTTTGGTCGTGTGATGGAACCAAGTTCTTCGCTAAGCAACAAATATTGTTAAAACAAGACACGACTATAAGTCAGGTTTTCAAATGCATGATACATAGCAATTGTGAGCTCTTTGATCAATCACAAGTTTTTTTAATTATCCAGGGCGAGGGGGGGGACTTGCAAATCAGAGATGGCATCACTTATGTTTTCTATTATTATTATTATTATTATTATCCAATCGTGCGATTTAAGTCCACTGACTACACAGTCATAGGTCTTTAACAATTTCAATGCATGCATAGAGTTTTGGATTAATGACCCCGGGAGATAATCATATAGAAATTAACACTGCTAAAAGTTACTTAGGCCACTAGGTTAGCTCTTCAAGCCATCCATTCAACAGATAATACAGGTGTGGTATGCTTCCAGTTCCTTGCACCTAAGCTTGGACACATACAGATCTAGGACCTTAGTTGTTGCTGTTTTATGTTCATGCTTGACCGCTTGTCTTTGTTCTGCAATAAGATACAGCTTTGCAAAATAAGAGTAAGCAGCTACTGTGATTGGCATGATGAAAATACTTTGCATCACAAAAGCGCAACAAAAAGGCCCTTTTTATTAAGGTAAATGTGTGCATGTATGTGTATGTGTGTTTGTGTATATGCGTGACCTCATTTCCTTCAGCCCCTTGGTCTGGATAACATGGAGGATTTGTTTGGGAGTCATGGGTGCATCAGAAAAGTTCTCCAAAACCTGGAAAACAAACATTGTTTTCTAACACTCACACAAACAAGTTTTTCTGACTTTTGAAAAAGCTATGAACAAACATCTAGACTCAAGATGTCTCTGGAGACTCAGATGCCATAAAAGGCTGAAGAACCAACATATGAATAATGTAAATAAGAGGCAAGTTTGAACTTAAACTATGTTCCTGAGATCATGTCATCATAGCAGCATGAATTCTGTTATAATAAACAGATTGATAACCATGATGACATTAGCATAATTAATACTGCTATTACTGCAGGCTTACACTATTGGTGGAGGAAGGAATAACAATTCCACCTGAGGTGGATGTCGATGAACAGGCACACTAAGTGGATCTGCTCTTATTTGGATGGTCAAAATTATTTTGATAGCATGTATGGTAGACATTGTTACGGCCACAGCCGCTATCGCCCGCCCCCTGTGTATGTTGATTGATGTGCCAGACTCCGAAGTGTAATTGGACTGTGCGCTCTTTGTTGTGACTGGCTCCCACGGCCGGAGGCGTTACCTGGGCCGTCATGGAACACCTGATTGGCCGAGGACCTTCAACAAGGAACGTATCCTGGTGGAGTAGTCCCGGCGGAAGGTTCAAGAACACCGACAGTCAGATGTCCAGGAGAGACTGCTTCCATGAACAGTTCCCCATGCGGCTGGTTCATTGTCTGAAGTGTATCAGTGATACTCGTGATAGCTAAATTTCAGTTCTACTTGTCAGTTGCATTTGCACTAAGTTCAGCTTTCGTTTATGTTTCTCATTAGTTCAGCTGTAATGTTCTACTTATTTTTGTTATCGAACGACTATAGGTTAAATAGAAAGGTTTTGGTTTAATATTATTTTATGTTCAATAAAGCAAAGGGTTTGTTAGTTTTCTCCTTTGGTTTTATGAAGTTATAATTTGATTAATCAGCACAGGTAGCCTGCCTCCCCTTTATGAGAATTCCGTCTCACGGTAGGGTAATTCACCTGACACTCTTTTTCTTATATTTTATTAAAACAACTTTATGTCACAACTACAATCTGGTTTTTATGTCACTTCCCTTTTCGAGTTGGGTTGTAACAGATATTTAAATAGAAATTACAGTTAAAAAAAAGAGAAATGGAGGCATCAGACAAAGTAGACAGACAAGTACCAAAACCGTTTAAAATGAATGAGGTCAAGCACCTATTTTGGATTTTTTAACCAGGACTGGACATCTATATAACATGGAGGATAATACAAAATATTCTACTGAATTCAGGAGATGGCAATAACCAAAGATAACAAAGCTAGCATTAACACATTAGTACATTAGCGCTTTGGAAAAGTCAAACAACACTGCACACAGTTAAGTTGCCAAAGCTAGCCCTCCCAATACAGAGTAAGCTAATAAATCAACACAGCAACACACCACAGTGCATCACCTACGATCTTTTTACATGTGCAAAGGGAAATGAAACCAGAATGTTTTTCAATAAATAAATAATATTAATAAAAGTTAGTTGATGTTAGATAATAATTACTGTTAGATTTTAGTAAGTCTTTGCTATACTGTGAAATTTGCAAACATGTGTTTATGCGTGTGTCACTAATGTCTTATTGTCATATTTTCACTTCATGAATCCGTCTCAACTTATACCGTCTATATTTTATTTAATATTTATAATTTGATCTCCATTCATAATACTGTTTATCTGTAAATGTATACATTGGTATGCACGACCTAACCCTTTTATTATAAATTCTACTTATATTTTTATGTGCGTGTTAAATAAATGCCTACAATTGTTAGATCTAGTTCTTGAGATCCCTATCAAACAATGTGTGAAATGTCAATGAATTATGTCCAACAATTTTTGACAAGGTGCTGGTAAAAATAAATTGGGGGGGGGCTAGAGATGAGGATTGGAAGGAGTGTGGCGGTGAGAGAAGCACGATGACAGGAAGAGAGCTAGCTGATATGATTGCGAGAAGATGATAATAATAGAGAGAAGGCAATTAAACCAAGAAGTAGGCTAGCTACTTGAAATAATATCAAGTCTCTGCTATCAGCTGTTTCCTGTTGTGCAGCTGCTGGGGACCTGGACCAATTTTTTTTAAAGAAGTGACAATTTGTGAGCCGAGTGTGGTTACATGCCAATAAAGAGCACTATGAATGCAATGTTTTCTTTGAGAGTGCTAATGGAGAGGTATAGATGATGCCAGACGGAGTTCTATTGAGTCTTATTGGATTTAGAGAAAGCCTAAGAAAGAGTGTCGAGGGAGTAGGATTGCATGAGGAAGTTCGGTGTGACAGAGAGGCATGTCAGAGTGCTACAGGATATGTATGAAAGCAGTATGACATTGGTGAGGTGTGCAGTGGGAATAACAGATGGGTCCGAGGTGGAGGTGGAACTGCATTAAGGTTTGGATCAGTGCCCCTTCTTTTTTTCCTATAGTGATGGACAGGTTGACAGATGTGGTAGCAGGAGTTTTCAAGCACGTACTGGATGACATTCGAATGGGTGAGAGCAGGGAACAGGTGGAAGAAAACTTTGAGAGGTGAAGATATGCGCTGAAGAGGAGAAGACAGATGGTCAGTCGCAGTAAGACAGAATATATGTGTGTGAATGAGGTGGCAGTGGGTGGAATGGTGGAGATACAAATAGTAGAGGTGAAGAAGGTGCAGGAGTTGGAAGTACTTGGGGTCAACTGGTCAGAGCAACCGGGATTGTGGGAAAGAGGTGAAGAAGCGAGTGCAGGCAGGGTGGAGAAGATTGTTAGATGATATCTGTGACAGAAGAGAAGAAGCAAGGGTGAAGAGAAAAAATTTCCAAGACAGCGGTGAGACCAGCTCCGCTGTATGGTTTAGAGATGGTGGCAGTGACCAAAAGACGGGTGACAGAGCTTGAGGTGGCAGAGCTGAAGATGTTCAGATGTTCTTTGAGAGTGGCGAGGATGGACAGGATTAGAAAAGAGCACAAAAGAGGGACAGCCCCGGTTAGATGTCTTTAAGACAAAGAAAAATCAGATTGAGATGGTTTGGGCGTATGAAAGAGAGCGATAGTTGATTTATTGGTTTGATGGATCCTGGACAGGGGTCTGCCAGGCAGTAAAAAAAAAGGAGGTTTCTGGATATGGATAGAGAAGACATGCAGATAGTTGGTTTGACAGAGGAAGATGCATAGGACAGGGATAGATGGAAGAGGATCCGCAATGGTGACAGCTCAACGGAAGAGCCGAAAGAAGAGGAAAGGTTTTTAAGGACATATCGCTAGACCATTCCCCACTACACGTGTTTGAATGTATGTATACATGTATGTAAAAGAGTAACCCCATATATGTGGTATGGCAGGACATATAAATAACCAGTAAGACAACTTCGTAAATGCTAGATTTACGCAGTGGTGAGTATAGGAAGACTGCAGGCTTGAACAGGAGTGGAGAACATCCAGTGAAGACTTAAGAGGTGGAAAGGAGATAGCATATTAAAACTAATGTATTTAAAATGGGGAAACATCAAATTATTTAGATCTCATTAACATTCCAGTACGTGTGAATGGCTTAATAGGTAATTGCTTATATTGCTTATAATTACAATTGGGACATTCTAGACTTTTACAGAGGAGAGAGGAGCGTAGAGGAAACAGAATGAAGACAAGAGGGTAGGGGGGATAAAGAGTGTAACCAGTCTCTTTTTAAAAAAGGTGATAGACCATTATCTCTTCATCACTACATTGGAGACTCACAAAAGAAAAGTGAGAATTCCAAATTTAATCAGTATTTTAATGGTATCGAACCATGAGACAAAATTCTCCGACGTGTTATAAAACAGTTTAAGAGAGACGGCTCATAATGGCTGGAGATTTCAGCAGCCACATCTGTTGGTAAAGCCAACACCACAACCACTTCACAATAAAAAAGACACAGAGCTATCTGCCCTTCTCAAAAGATAGTTGCCACTGCTGCCTTACAAGCCAAATAGAAGGATCTGTACAAATGCTGAGAAAAACAGCATCTTGTGTCTTTCTTTCACCAAATGTAGGCATCAAATTATATTGAATTACTATGTCTGCGACTGATGAGATGAAAGTGAATTTAAAACATTTTGACGGTTGAGCCCCAGCAACATACTATGGCTATAGTGAATGCAGTAAATAGAAATTTGCGGGATGAATGTAACATTGCCTTTAATGTTTTGGAAGGTCGGTTACTAAATTTTCACTCGGACACACAAACTGATGCTAAAGAAATTTTGTAAAATGGTACTACATATGTATTAGCTGTAAAACTATAAAGAAGGGTATGCAAAGCCAGGTACTAAAACAAAGGCCAACAGCAGTATCTGACATTCATAACTGAAACCTAGTCAAACTTTAGTCATTGCGGTTACTGCACTCTGCCATAGGTTTTGCTGTGAATTTCTACAAGTACTGCAAAAACAATAACCAAGACTTTTACAGAAAATGCAGCAGTACAATGACAACACTTACAAATTGAAGAAGGGATAAGCAACTTCCCTTCAGAGCAATTAGTACATTTTATAAAAATTGCAGAAACTACCTATGGGCTAAAAACTTTTCTAAAGAAGCTCTCCATTTGTAGTAGCTGAAATATACAACCATGATAGCTTAAAGAAAAACAAGGAACATAAAAAAGTATACCAGTAAAAGAGCACTATCAAGTATGGGCATAATAAAAGTATAGCTGCAGTAACATTCATCCTGTATTGAGAAGCAAAATTATTCAATCCCCAGTGTCTAATTAATATTTTGGCAACATATACTATTTATCAGCTGTTTTAAACTGACCAAACCATTATAACTTGATACATATATTGCAAGTGTTTTTCTAAACTAAAACACAAAATGGTCCTTTAACTGACCACAGTAAATACAAAATGATGCAATCATTCAGCCCGGGTGTACGTCTTGAAGCCGGGTATGGAGCCCTTGTGTAAATTGTGTTAACAGATTAAAATTGAGGGAAACGACTATTAAAATAAGTGTATGAAGGATGGTACAGTGATCTGATTTGTTAATCGTGTGCTCTTAAGATTGAATAGTTGGATCATTTGAAGCCGCATTTGTCATTAGACTTTGTGCTGACAGTGGAGAAACACATCTTAAAATATGTGGCATATATATTGTTTGGCTATAACCACGCCACACAAGAATAGTTTAAATAACTATTAAACTATTCTTGTGTGGCGTGGTTATAGCAAACAACTGATAAATCACACGTAGTATAACACACTTGCTAAACAATGACGATAGTGGATGATTTAATTTGAATGTGTCTGTGTAAAATAGTTATACCTTGCATGGGGCTCTGTGGTTATCTGAACTTGTTAATGTATTCCTGCTATTATGAGTAGAAAGCCTTAACAAAAACTCATTCTTTTCATGGTTACATTATTAATTATCCTATATACTGGAGACTACATCAAATCACAATTCGAATAAATGCAGTAATCCGACACGAAGTCAAATACCCAGATGCAATTGTTCGGTTTAATAATTAAAATAAAGTTAATTTTCTTTGAAAATACCCCGCCCCCTACTCGCTAGTGCCCTTCCATTCAGTTGATAGATGAGATTAACGATACGTCGTTTTCGTATCTATACTATAGTTCATCGTCTGACAGACTGGTCGACCTTACGCAACCTCGTTATGCCTTTATTATTTTAGGTTTCCACTGCAATGTGTATTGACAAGACAACTCAGCGGTGGCTAACGTTAGCTTTTAGCTTTGCTAACGCTAGCGTGCATTGTGGTCAACCTTTTATCCAATTGCACAGAGTTAAGCGTTACATTACCGTTGTGAGTTAACAATGTCATGTTTTAAGGAGTAAAGTTTCCAAGTGTAGTACATAGACTCGTGCAACTCCTTAATCGTTTGGGTCACTTGGGTGGCTTATATGGTTAGCATAGGTCCAGCTAACTTGCAGTCTAGCAAACAAAGGGCTTAAAATACGAGATGTATACGTTAGCCTGCTAGCCAGCATTAGCATGTTATGTTGCGCAGCTTTTTATTAATACCCCAATCATAAAAAAAACTTGTAAAATCTATAAAATACCCTCACCATTATATTTTACCAGATACAACCTAACCTCATGGCTAGGTTATCACCGCTATATTCATAGCTAGCTGATATTGTAGCATGGCTCGGGCTTTGGTCGTGATGAGAATGCTCAAGCACAATAACACATCTGGATCCATCACTTTACATTAATTCATATATAATTTACATGCTGCTAATTAAGTTAGCTGTTTAGAACATAATGTTTACCATGCGAGCCGCCTCAGCCCAGGTCCGCTCCTTCTTTCTTTTTTGTTTGTCCTTCATTTCCTCTGCGCTGGTGTCTGCGGCTAGTTGCTGCTACTGTGTGTCTACAAAGCAAGCTCAATACGACGGTGATTTTGGTGCTTAGCAAAATGGCTAACTGCGTCCTAAGTTCACTATGTAACAGTTTCAGGCTTAAAAAGACGTCCGTTTTAGCGCGATAGAATGCTCTGGTGTTTTCTTGCTAGTCTAATATTTGTCGCTACTGTGTCCAGTGCCGAAACTGGCTCCACATATCGTCTCTGTAGCATATGAGCAGTGAGGCGCAGGTCTAGCTGAAAATGCTGCTGCGGGACAAGCCCCTATGGAATGCAACAACCAGGTCAAAGGTCAAACACTCCGCAGGAATGCAACAAAACAGCATCCAGCCCCCTGCATACAAATGCCCTACTACATTTGAACAGATGCTAAAGCGATGTATTGATCCATCTGATAGAGCAACAAAACCATGCTGTCTAAAATTTTAATAGCATAACATATGACAGCCAGCAAAGGTTGCTTTCACATGAAATTATTTGAAGCAGCTTGCACACACCATATTTGAATGTGGGCGATATGGATTTGTTTGGAAGATGATGCTAGAGTGCTTCATCAGATGTAGATGCACACACTGGTCTCTAGCTAAAGGATGTTCCTCACCACACACTATATTATTATGTGTAGTATCTATCCATACACAGTCATGGAAGTTATTTTCCTAGGTTGAGTGTAGATTTGGCTTACAACCCAAATTAATTAAAGCACAGCCTGATTTAAACATTTCAGAATATAGAACATTACAGAGACTTGACAGAGCGCATACCTCTGTCCACGTTGTATTATACACAAAATGGCCTTAACTGTTAAGCCTGCAGCTTTATTATCTGTATATTGAAAATCTGCATTATCATTAAATTTCAAGTGAACCTGTTTTAACCCAAGTGAAATGTCTGTCTCATCTAAAACCATAATACAAAGATCATTAGATCAAAGAAGCAAGGATGGTGATATAAAGAAGTTTATTTTCCTATTCATCCATGTATACATATAAAACCAAAAACAGTATTATAAAATGGAGAGATATATAACTAAAACAAATGTGAATCAAGGATAATGCAATGGTGGAATAAAGAAAAAATGTGCGAAATACAATATATATCTTGATTTTACGTTATATCTGTAATACTCTCACCAAAATCTAACATCAACCAACTTTTAATATCATTGTTATCATGCGTTGTAAACTGATAAATTTGTCAGGGAAATGCCCAATCTCACAATGTGAAAAAATATTCTGGGATCATGAGTTTGATCCAAATCTGTTTCAAAAATTTAAAAAAACACATCACCATTAAAAATATCACGAGAAATTTGAAATATTCAACCAACGAACAAGCAGATTCACAGAGATGAAAACATAACCTTCATTGAGACATTCTTATTTGAGCCGAAATGTCTAATAGTGGTTGGTATTTAACAAAGTTCCAATATGTTCATGTAACTGATAAAAGATGTTGGGGTTTCTGACCTTTTTTCTTTTTTTTTTTATTCATTCAATTCTACTGTCAATTATGAAAGTCATAGCTAGTTTTGCCACCTTTAGCAGCAACAACTGCACCCATTTGCAATGAAGATCAGTCTGTGACATCTCTATTGAGAATTAAATACCCCTCTTTTTTTTCAGGCAACCTAGAGCTGCGCTTTTCATGTCCTGCACCAGCATCTCTATGAGGTTTGCGTCCAGATTTTGTCAGGCTATACCCAAACTAATATGTTACTAACGTTGAGCTATTTTGGATCCCTGTCTTGCTGTTTCAATTGAATTTTAGCTTCAACTCATAAGGTGATTTTCCCTCAGGTTTTTCTGATAGAGAACCTTAATTATGGCTACTCATTCTGGTGCTGAAACAGCAAAGCATACCAAATCTGTAAAATCTGAAAGTCAACTCTGCTAGACTCGATCCTTTATCTGACTGAGGTTTGTGACAGTAAGAATCTCTGACTATATAAAAAAAATTGCATAAAAGTGCTGTGGGCATGGCAGATTTATCTATCAGCTTTTAATTTCTCATGTTACACTTGAGGGCCCCCATAACAAATTAACTATAACAAAACTGTATGTGCAACAAATTGGAAAAATAGATTGTGGAGAGAATTGTGATCTCAAGTTGACGCAATAAATCTTGATTCTCATTGTGTCCAGAGTCAGCAAGCCCTACCCTCGCGTTTTTATTCAAGATTTCGAAGTGCAAAACCTCCAAACCATCTTGTTCTGTGATTATTCCTGTCTACCCACAGCTATGTTAGCTTAGGGTGTGACGTCACTCTCCCAGAATGCATGGCTTTCAGCGCGGCGCCCTGTAGTCCAGGCCCGGACTAAGAAACATCTCCAAAAGTTGATCCAAAATGTCGACGTGGAGACGGATTGCAGGCTGGACAGAGAGCTGGACTGAAAGTCAGTCGGTGAGTATGGCTGTGTTGGTGTTTGCTGAGCGGGGTTAAATCCCGCTCGGTGAGACGGAGAGGAGTTAGCTCGCTTAAGACAAACTCCTATAGAACTTAGTGAAGCGCTCATCTTTTGTTTTTTAAACAGCATGCTGCCTGAGCTAACTCTAACCCCGACTAAAGCCACACCAGCACACATCGGTGCGTGAACTCGATTTAAAAACAGGAAAACTCAATATATTCATCCTAGCTTAGCTTCAACTGCTCAATTTAGTAAATGAAGGAAGACTAGCAGTCAAATTTAGCCCCGGTCTGGTAATGACCCCGTAGCACCAGCCTCTGCCACTTCAAACTCCGCCGTTATTTTTGCTCAAGTGCAAGTTAATCGCTACTATATTTGGTCCAACAAGACAGACATTTTAGCAGTTAGTCGAACCAACTGCACAGGGTTTAAGCGTAAAAAGTATACCATCTCCATATTGAGGAACCACAAGCTGGTACTACCAGTTCCCACCACCAAACTCTCGATACAAATCATCATTTAGCCCCTCATTAATCTAACTCCATCTCTCTTCTTCTATAATCACATAGTGAACATCAGATGAGGGTTTCGACTCTCCTCTTCAGTGAAAGTGGTGGGAAGACATTAGCAAATTGGCCATTTTAATGTAGCACCTTATCAAATTAAAAGTTATTTGAAGATTAACAAAGTATTGAAGCCTAAATCTGTCATTGTGATGTAAAATAAAATATTGTTTTAAGTCATGACTGTGTATCGTCACAAAATGACTTAGTATCACAACACAATGATAACTCTGTCAAGATAATGACTTACCTCGTTCAAGTAACGATTTTCTATCTCTACAATGAGTTGCTATCTGACTTCTATGCCAAAATAATGGTTTAGTATCTCAATATAATGACTTGGCATCTCAAAAAAGATCCCACTACTTCAAAATATGGACTTACTGCTTCAAAATAATGACTTAATATCTCAAAATATGACTTGTCTCAGAATAATGACAACAGATGGATGTCCTATATTGTAACTGCACAGAGCTCACATTTAAGTGTAAAAAGCCCAGCATCTACAAGCTTGTACAACTTTTGTGTTCCCACAACCTTGCTTGCTCACCCTTTTCCCATTTAAGTGGCAGAAAGCTGTCTAGTTAGATTTAAGAGGATTCATGGTGGTAGACCACAGTCAGCCAAGGCATTGATTGATATGAGAGATCTACGTAATTATTTTGAGAGAGTCAATAATAACTTAAATCTATATAGCCTTTTCAGGGGACCAACAGGCCCTGATGAACAGGTGGTGTTTGAAATGATTTTTGAAAATGTCCAGAGATGAGGCATTGCCGATTGCA
This sequence comes from Lophius piscatorius, assembly GCA_009660295.1. NCBI lineage: Eukaryota > Metazoa > Chordata > Actinopteri > Lophiiformes > Lophiidae > Lophius > Lophius piscatorius. The sequence continues at coordinate 94,333 of VRLP01000265.1, forward strand.
GGGGTATATAGGTCCTGTTCTGGACTCAAATACAGTAGTCCAGGCGGGAGGTGATGAAGGCATGGATGAGTGTTTCTGCCACGGAGTCGGAGATTGATGGCTGGAATCTGGAGACGTTTTTGAGGTGGTTTAATGAGGATTTAGTTATGGACTTGATATGAGATTCAAATGAGAGGGTAGAGTCCATAATGACACCCAGGTTGCGGACCTCGGGGGATGGGCACATGAAGCAGTTGTCCACATCCAGAAGGCGCATGAGCTCATGTTTTGTTGCTGTTGAGTTTCAGGGTTTTGTGGTGTTCTACGCTCTAATTTGTGATGTTATTTTTGCTCAAATTTCTTACTAAGTATTTTCATTATCTCACAAGTACCATAAGAATGTATCTAAAATAGAACTTTTAGCACTAATATAAAAAGATATTTGCAATTATCACTAAAGGCCCACAAAACTGCTCAGTTACAATATTAGTGATAGCAAGTATAAGATACTGAGTTTCTCCCCCACATGTAGGTTTCATTAAAGGAAGTTAAGAAAGTGGTTAATCAACTTGTCCCTGTTAATTTAAATTCTTAATTTCAAAGAACTTTTTAAGTTTTTTAAGAGTTTGAATTTTATTTCTTAAGTTTATATGTTGGAACCAGAAAAACCTATTTGACAAGGGTCAAATAGTGATGGCTATATGACTGGGTCAGGCTATATCCACAAGTGCAGGCTTGGTTGGGTATTCCTGGTACAAAGTGGTCCGCTCCTGTCCTATCTAACTCTTTATAGGGTTAGATACCGTTGAGGAATAAAGTGAGGACTTGACAAAGCACAACCCATTGATGTCTTTCTTAAGAATGGCCTTCTTCGGTGTGCTCATAAATTACCACATCCTGTCTCTAACAATGCAACTAAACTAAACAATAAAAACCCCAGACTTTTTTTTTGGATGATTCTAGTAGATGTGCACCGATTGCAATTTTCCTGTTTCTTGAAATTGATTTACACTCCATGCTCCTTGTTTTGCGTTTCGTAAACCAATTGTATTAAAGCATAAGTCCATACATACAATGGTGTCTTTCTCTGCACTATTGCTAGCTTGAGCCGCTCTGCTAGCTTGAGCCTCTCTGCTAGCTTGAGCCGCTCTGTTAACTGTAGCGGCTCAGCTAACGTTAGCTCCTTGAGGGGTTAGGGCTATGTTTATCGGAATGATTAACTTTGAAATATGTGATTCATTTCGTTGTGCGGAATGTTTTTGGGTTTGGTCCGCCACACCTTATTTGCGTTTACAACCTGCACTGAATCGTCATGAGAAGAAGCAGCTTGGCCGATTGCTGATCACATCAAGCTAGGCCTCCCGGCGCCTATAATTTTCGAATCAAACTAGAAAATCGAAAATCAATCTGTTTGTATCTTAAAACAAGAAACGGCTTGTTTTGTTTTTCAATGTCTGTTTCTGAAACAATAATCGACATACCAAAAGATTCGTGGAACCTTATCATATAAACAGCTTTGTTTTTAAGAGAGGGATACTTAGAGCGTCAACAATACACTTAAACTCTTTATAGTTGGATAACATTTGTTAAGCGTGCAGTACATTTATGGTTACATCAGTTCTCTTATTGTTTCTCCAAATTAACCTGATAAAGATGTGTTGTCCTCCACTGACTGTTGATTTTGTGATGGCTGTGTACTTTTTTCACTTCTTTAAGCACACCAAATTACTGAAATTACTGTAAAACTATTTTTCTGTGATTTAACTTTTTCTTATTCCTCCAACATTTTTTTGTCCTAGTCGTCCAGTCTTGCTTGATCATTAAAAGTTAATTAATATTGAAAATGTTGCAGGTCGGAAAAGGCCAAACCTATAATTAGGTGCATGTTTCTGCCTATTTCCATGATGATGGAGCGTTCCTTAACACATATAATCATAGAGGAGCGAGCGAAGTGGTGCAAAACAAGTGAGGCACAAATAATAAATCAGGGTTCTGCAGGGTTTTGAAAAAATCTAGAATTTTATCAGCTGAATTTTAGGTCTTAAAAAGTCTAATATGTTAAATATCCGTTGTACCTTTTTGTTACTATGGACATTGGATGGTTATTAAATTTAATTTCTGATGGTCTCAAAAAGAATCTTTAAAGATTCACATAAATTTCACGTGTTATAATATTCCTTTTGGTCACTGGACCCACTAAATTGTTTGAACCATTTGCATAATCCCAACAATGCATGGTTAATGACATGCTTTTGCTCAGTGCCCCCCACCAACATTTTTTGATTCACATGACAAATAAAATGAGTCTTAAATGAACCTATGTACATCATCACAGAAACCTTCCTTCTCTTTCAGTAACCTTATAAATATCAACTGAATTTTTTTCACAAAGGTAAACTAAATGTTGATTGTTGAAATATAGTACTGCACATAACTAGATGCATAGCCTTAGTCATGGTATATGGTGGCCAACAGGGGCAAACACGCTATATCTTAAGACATAACATGCAAATTGCAAATAGACAAAAAACAAGCAAATTAAGAAAAACATCAATATTTTTACAACACATGGGACAGAATTTGGAGAAGGCGCTGAAAATACCACAACCCAACGGAAATATAGTTTTATTAGCTGAAATTATGTAGCCTTACACTTATTACCTCATAACTTATGTTGTTTGTTATCGACAGATGGTTCTTTGTCAGGTACTTCAGAATAGCTTTAATACCTGCAGCAGCACACAGCAGCCAAAATGATAATTATATTCCCGAAAAGTCTCAATGTCAGCCCAGCAGCACCCTGCTGCAATGAATCTATATTTAATGTTTTCAGGGTATGGCTAGGTCATTCATACATCAATGCATCTCTTTTCTGAAGTACAATTATTCAGCATTGTCATTCGGAACATCAGCTTCCTCAAAGGGGCAGCTGTTTTGTTTTTTAAATTTATTTAATAAATGAAAGTCACAAACCTGTGCATTGATAGCAATACTTTGTTCAGCAGTTTGTGCTACAGAATCTCTTCTGTTGGATCAGACAACACAGGCTAGCATCCTTTTACACACATCAATGAGCTTTGGATGCCACAACCCTTTCACTGGTTCAGACTTTCCTGTTCCAGCTCTTCATCCTTAGGACAAAATGTTATCTTGATACTAAATATATCCACACACCGACAGATACCATGATGATCGGATTATCTATGTAAATCACTTCAGTTTTCGGGGGTAAAAATAATCCGGTTGACAGGTATGTGTCCTGAGACCTCAATATCTACTTTACGTTTAACGTTGAATTTCATTGCTAATATAATGGAACCGGTATGGCATATATTGCAATGTTTTTTTATAATGTAAAAACTTGCCAAAAATCATTTTAAATTCATCAGGTAAGTACCTGTCGGAGGAGAACGATTAAGTTATTCTGTTTTTTACCTTGACTTGGGCAAACAGAGATGGATGATAATCCTGAAGATGTTGGGACATGGTAGACTTGTTGGAGCAAATAGCAGCAACTTTCCGACAGCAGGCTTTGCAGATTGGATATTCGTCTACTTCAACCACCAAGGTGGTCATTTAGTAGATATCCCAAATGCTCGCACACTGATGACTTGATACATTTCTATGTTGGGTAGAACTCTTGAGTTTCAATAACCGCTGGCATTTCCACACATACATTACACTAGACAGGAGAGGGATCCGTGGACCTCTCAAATAAACGTCTTTCCCAAAGTACTCTAGTTTATAGAATTCCTAATCGTAGTAATGGCAAAAACAATTAATCGTGACATCCCCAACCACAAGGCAATACAACTTCTTCCCTCGTGTCTGTGTATCGGAAAAGCCATGCGGTTTACTGAACTGTGCGCACAGTTTATTTGACTATAGGGGCTCTGTCAATCTGAATGTCTACTCTGCGAGACTTAATAATCATTTATCTGACTGAGGTTTGTGGCCCTGACCATGGCCCTGAATAATTAATAACCTAACTGCTTTGTGCATTGATAAATACATGATATCAGTGCTGCTTAAGTATCAGACGAAATTGTTATTCAGAAAATCAATCATATTATACAAATCCATGCGCTCAGTTTACTAATTTTTGTGAAACGAATGCAGATCCACAAAAACAGATTTCAAATCTGCGCAAACATTTCTCCACTAAATTTATTGATTTACACATGACACACTTTCTCATCTGACACAAAAGGGGCACTGTAAAAAAGGTGCAATATGACTGAATTGAATGCTTGATGTGCTTATTCTATAGCACTTTCATATTTGTTTTTTGTTATATCTTGACCATTGTTTATTTAATTTTTCTTGAATTGAAAAAAAAAAAATCATGATTTTCATTTTATCCAGAAATGCCCGGCCCTTATTCAGGGTCATTTCCTTCGAACAAGCTTGGGAACTCTAATTAGTACAGTGGTTCGTCCCAAATCACTTTTTCACTAAATTAACTGCTATCTTTTTATGTCGTGGTATCTGAGGCAGCACAGTTTGTTAAAAGAGGAATTTGTGTGTCTCTAATTGTTTTTTCGTTTCATGTGGTTGTATGGGTATGTAACAGGCTATTTCTATGTTTGTTTTTTTAGTATATTTTGATCTTAAAATTTCTAATTATGTAAATTACAACAAAATTAATTAACTTTTTAGCAGAATCATTTATTGCTGTGCAATTGATTAAAAATTATCAAAAATTGCGAACCTCTCACTGACTAAATTTTTATCAGTTGATTAATTCAGTGAATACTTACCCCAATGCGTACGCTCATGAACTGTCCATGAACACCACATGTTCTGTCATGTAGATATCCGCTGTACAACAGATGCTAGTTGGTGTATTCAGAGCAGTAATGAGGATATGATTGTGAACACTGAGCCGACAAATTGGTCTAGCACAGAGGACCATCTACGTTTTGGCACATTTTGGGTTCAGTGAATATGAGACTGATCAAAATGGTATAATGTAAGTGCTGTAAAAAAAATTATTACAGATCCCAAGAGAAATGCTACCAATCTGTTTAATGACTAAAATGCTAAGCAACATGCAATGGATTCTAGATGACGACATGCATAACGGACGTCACTGTATATTACATAGTAAAGGACATGGCTCTGTTTGGTACTGTGGAACATTATGGGTTTAAGCATCTTGTTAAAACCTGTCAAAAAATGCACTGAACTATGTTAAAAATATTTTTCCAAAAATTTGGTGTCCAACCCCTTCAAGACATGTAATGAGTTAGTAGCTGTAGAACTAAAATGTATTCAGTAAATTTCTTCACTTATTATCTGCTAAGGGTTTTGTTTATTGAAAGATATCAGCTCCTCAAATAGCCATTATCTAAGAGATACACGGAAAATAAATGTATATTGCCTATACAACACATACTTGTACATTGAAGCCAAAGTGATGTTTGTTTCCTGTTTTGCAGGTCTGTACGGATGGTTAGCAGCCTCGGATTCAGCTGCTGTGACTGTGGTGCTCAGGGCTGCTGAATACTAAAATAGACTGTGGGCCAACACAAGAGCTCTTCTCAGGGAACACACAGATCCAGTCAGCCTCCAAAGCTCCTCATCACCGCAGCCCATTTGGGGTTGCTATGGCAGCTGCTGTCACAGGGATCAAGTGCTGGACACAGGCTTGCCTCAGTAAGGCTGGAGAGACCCCGAGTCATTGCCACACAAGACCATCAAACAGTCAACAAACAGCACTTAGTATTAATTCTAGAACTCTTAGTTAACAAAACAACCAAAGGTCTTGGACACTGATGGTCAGCTCTTGGGAGAATCCTCATGAGTCTTGTCTGTGTCTGCTCAGGCTCTTGGCCAGAGTCCCCGCGCAGCAGCAGAGCCAGCACCGTTCCTTCTGTTAGACCATGTTCCACCAGCAGGACCATCTGAAGAGCCAGCTGCAAGAGAGCCACCCAGCCAATAGGCAGCTTTTCCACTGCCAGGAGTGTGGGAAGCAGTATAATACTCAGCTGGGTTATAGACGACACCTCGTGGCAGCCCATAGTGCTACGGCAGGCCTGCCCTGCCCAGAGGGGGCACCTGCCCTGCTTGAGCACCTGGGCAGCCATATTGACAGGCCTCCACCATCAGAGGGAAACACTAATGCTGCAGTGCCTGTGAGAGAGAGGAAATACTCATGTGAGAGATGCGACCGCCGTTTTTATACTCGAAAAGATGTACGGCGTCACGCCGTGGTCCATACAGGGCGCCGTGACTTTCTGTGTCCACGCTGTGCACAACGTTTTGGCCGGAGAGACCACCTGACCCGCCACTTGAAGAAGAGCCATGCCCAGGAGTCAGGATTGATGCCATCCTGTACACCCAGCACTCCTGTGGCTGCACCAACCCCCACTCCCCAATGTCCGGTGAAGGAGGAGCCCAGTCCTGTGACCTCTGATATGGGCCCTGTCTCCAAGGAACCCATGGAGACATACTCCAGGGACATGTACAACTCCTACCCCATGACCAGTCCTGTTCCTGGATTGGGTCACCCTCATAGCCTCATGCAGAGCTCCTTGTCGTCAAGCATGAGCGTGGGTCGCCACATGGCCCCCCAATCTTCTCATCCCCATCACCATCACCTGCAGCCCCCAGCGGCTCCGCAACCCCAGTCCTACAGCAACATGGCAAGGTACCAGCACGGATCTACCTCATATCCTCGTGCCGACGTGGACAGTTTCCTGCTGGACCTGCAGAGTGCACCACCACCTCATCTGAGTGTTGCTAGCTCCTCTACTTCTACTTCTGCCTCCCCTCAGAGGGAGGCGCTGGGTGACGGGGTGGGTGCAGGGGGTGACCCCCACCTGTTGTCCAGGAGCCCTGCCATCTCCTCAACTGAGCTGTCCTGTACAACTAACATGGATATCGGGCCTCTGCTAGGCTTTTTGCCTTTCAGCCTGCCTCCTTACAGTCCCCACATGGGTATGGGAGGGTTAGTGATGAGCTATCCACCTACCACCACCACCACTTCCTCTCCATCCTCCTCTACTGGGCTGTCCTCCCAGGCTCCAGGGCCTTTCAGTTTCTTCCAGGCTCCCCAGGCTCATGTACACCAGAGCCCTGGATCCCATAACCACAGCCAGCTACCTCAGGCTTACAGCAGCCCTGCTATGAGCAATTCAAGCTCCCTACCTCACTACTACCAGGCCTTTCAGCAGTAAGCAGTTTTGTTCCCACAAATTTTTTTTCATAAAAAGGGTAAATAAGCATCTTTTATAGATAAAAGAAATGTGTAACTTTAGCCTGTCAGTGCTAATGATGTTAATATTCGTAGTTGTTTTTTTTCTGAACACAACAAATCACCTCATCAGTATTACCTCATTATTTAAAAAGGAAGCTTGAACCTTTGAGGAAATGTAGATGGTCTCACTACAACCAAAGTAGCGTAGTGCTCTTTTGTCAGACTTTTTATCAGCATCCGATGCACTTAACTCTCGTCATATTTACTGCACAGCATAGAGAGTCATCCAATTTTAGCTTACAATGGACAAAGCTACAGTGTTAAGGAATATGTTATCCAGTAATGTATCATGTTTGTTACTGAAGCTGTCTTGAGAATTTCTCATTTTACAATATTGAAGCACCAATGGCCTTATAAGGCATCTGATGTCAGATATACTCGGTGACTAAATGCAAAAAAGTCAAAATTAGGCAAAACACATAATTATGTTACCCGGTTTTGAATCCATTGAAGTATGCAGTGAATAGCTTCCATCCATTAATACAACTGATGTTGGCAGCAAATGCATCAGCGTCACGGCAGTGGTTCCCATTGATATGCAACAATTTTTATTAACAAGAGCGAGCTATTCCAAAATAAGAACATATTTTGAAGGATTTTAACAATAATCAACATTATTGTCAAAATTGCAGAAACTGAAGATTTTTGTAAAGCCTTGGAATTTTTTTTTTTTACGATGCGATTATTTGAGGTCACATGAACACGCTCTTACAAACTATTACTTTTAAACTCTACTATGTAGCTTCACTATATTAAAAATGCACTTAGATTTTTATTCTCAAAATGGCAGGTTACGCCAAATCACCCACGGGGAAAGGGTCTTTTTTTCTTCTTTTTTTTTTTAACATGCTCTGGCCCCCTATGCGAGAACGTTTGAGACCATAAACCCAACCACAAAGCATTCAGGCAGAGTATTGCATTCGAGCAATGCTCTCGGATGTGTGCTTTTATATTAATAGATTTCCCATATTTAGAATAGTTTGGTTTTTAAAACTGTGTGGATTACTGGTTTAATGTGACCAGCAACCAGTGGAAGAGTCACAGTTAATGTCCTCCTGCTTTGTGAAGTGCAGTCAGTAACAACTCATCTGTTCTCTCCAGCCATAACATCAGCTTCCTCAGTTTGTCTTGCACCTCTGCGTGGACGAGATTTCGAGAGAGTAGTACAGCAGCTGTTGGTGTTATGACCCATATATCTGCTGATTTGAGGTATAAAAAGAACCAACAAATATGTACAGTTGACAATACTATGTGCGAACAAGTCTGATCTCAGGGTTGCTGTCCGTCTCTTTTAAAACACAGAAAAGCACACACTTTTTTATAGTTATTGTAGAAACAAGCCCTGAGAGCCACTCAGCAGAAGTCATAATCAGGTGTTCATGAGATCCTTCACTGATATATCATGGAAATTATAAACTCCTGAGTTTTGGAAATGACCATTTCAAACTGTGAGCCTTTATCACGAAAGACGAACTCTCCACAATCCATTTCTTAACATGGGAAAACTGAAAATATAACACTTTAATTATCAGTTATTTACAGGTTCACCTCCTCACTCTCACTTTAGGTCATAATAAGGAATGTAAAAGCACTTTGCAATATGATGATTGATCTTTTGTGTCTGGGTCATCCAGATCTCTTCCCCAATTATACATTTTCCAGTGTAAGGTGGAAATCCTGGCTTCATTGCATAACCCGGAGAATTTGGGGACATCGTTCGTTAATTAAAAGTTAATCTCAAAGGGCTCCCTGTTACCCATTTTTATTCTTTTCAACCTGGACAACTGGATCTGTGCAGGTGGAAACTGCTATGAGAAGGAATGCAAAAGGAGTTCTAAAAGGGCCTTCCAGAGCACTTGTACACATTTTAAACCTTTACGATGTCACTATTGGTATAGATATAAATTCCGCCAAGGCTGTTGGGCTGGTTGTCTGATAAAATGACGACTGAAACGAAGCTTCCACGTCTCCTCATCCTGGCCTACTCGGCATGGCTTCAAGGAAACCAGAGATGGGAAGCTGTTAAAGAACTGTTGGTTAAATGAGATTCAAGATTCCTTTAACCAGCAAGATGACAAGAATAATGAATCCAAACCAGCAGCCTTCCTGGACACTCCACTCTAGAAATTGGTCAAATATAGTGGAGACAGAGGAACCCCTCCAGCTGGATGTTGTGTGATGTGATATTGGAAAGAAGATAACTAGAGAATCCTCTCTCTTCTGCCTTAATTCCATGAACTTTAAATTGAAGGACATCTTTTATCTAGTATTGTAACCAGCCTCCAAGTGTTGCACCAATGTCTTAAAATGCTACTGTTGTGCCTCTTTAAGAGTGTCTAATCTCTTGACAGGGTTTAAGCACTTACAACATTTGATCTGTACCTCAAAACATGTACAACTGTGGGTTTCTTCTATTATTTTGATTTTGCTTTCTAGTTATTTTGGCTCTTGCTTGTGCCATTAGATTGAAACTATAAAGGTAGGTTTTAAGAATCTAAACTATCTAGCGGCTGACATTGACATTTACATTATATTTCAGTCAAACTTTCTACCTCTACCCTGTCATAAACTGCAAAAGTCACTAGGAATAGTTTTAACCTGTAACGATTGGGCTTTTTATTTTTTTTTTTATTTTTTTTTTTACCACTGTTGGGTATCAGAACTTGACTTCAAAGGACCAGGTACACACAAGTCCTGCTGTGTATTCTCGGGTAAAACATTGTTTTCTATACTTGCCTTCAATGATATTTCTACTTATTTACTACCTCAGAAAAGACAGGTGACTGTCCGTCTAACTGCAGAGAAAACGTCTGTGTAGAGTTTTATTTTTGTCAGAAGAAGCACATGTACTTTGTAGCTCCATAGATATTTTCTTTTTTAATGAGATTAGTTCCTAGCAGAATGATGTCTACTTGCAAGTACCAGTCCACACATCTGACTTTTCAGTCTGGAATGTATGTATTCATACAGACATTTTGTACTGTAGATACTCCCTCTGAATAGTTCACCTAAAAGATACATCGTGAAAGTATTCCAAATATATTTTTTTGCCATGAGCATCATAGATTTCTCGAGAAAAAACTCCAACACATACTGGCTATACATACATACCGTGTCGCAATTCGATCACTGTAAATTCAAAACCTTTTTTTTTTTTTTGTGAAATTGCTGATGGTAAATTGATAAGTCAAAAAAGTTGGCAATCTTCACCACTAAACTGAAAAGGTTGGCTTTCATATAAATGTATAGCTGTCCCTTCTAACACAGGTGTCAGTATGATTCAGACATCTAATTTGCGAAACGTATTCTTCAGTCACTTATTTTACCATCGGGTTTCTAAGCTTGGTGTCACGTCCGCTGAGCCTCGGCGGGCTCTCCCTGACAACTTAAAATTTGGAATGGAATAACGGAATAACGGCCCACTTTTAGTTTTTTATGGAAGATATTCACAGTTTTGCTCTGTAGTTCAACTACATGGTAAGAGAAGTAGTTTTCACAAGCATTCAAATGTTCTGTGAACTTGGTAAAGCACTTCAGAAATTACTTAAACTATCGGAACCCATCATTAGAATGTTGGGTTATCAGAATTCTGCTCTTTTCATTCTGTTACTTGTCGACAGACAATGTTAATCAATCCTTTGAGGTGAAATTGTGTAGTGCTTTTGGAAATCACTGGGGGGGGAAAGGTCCTGCAGTGAATTATATCAACTGGAGTTATAAATGAAAATAATTCTTAAGTTTGAAAAAACACCAACTTTAATCAAGTTCTTAAAATGCAGGCTGAGGCGGGTCCTGCAGCAAGTTTTGCCCAGCGAAAGCCTCTTCCATTCCCAAACCATAAAGTAGTCATCCATCGACGTGATACAAATTAGATGCTGGTCTACTCTTGTCGCACCATGTATTACGCTTTAGAAGATGGGACAAATTGAAGCATTCCAGACTGAAAGTAGAACATACTAGGTTTTATTTCACTAAATGATCATACAGTGCTGTCATGTTGCCTGCATATAGGTTGGCTCTGAGAACCACTACGATGCAGGTTATGCCACCTTTAACTTTTACTTATAGGTTTTTGCATTAGGTGTTTATATTATCACTTAATAGATTAGAAAACAGTGGAAAGAAAAGGAATTTTCATTTTCTGATTGAGTATAAAGTAATACAAAATAAATAATTCTTTAGATTTCAACTGTGTCCTTGTTTTCCTATAATGGCATTGACAAGTTGGAAGGGGGACTAATGGGGTGAGCCTAACTTAAAGGCTAAACTAACTAGTTCTTTTAAAAAAAACTCTCCATTTACCATCTATGTTCCAACCCTCAATATTGTCGTGAGCCCTGGGTAGTGCCCGAAATAGTGAGAACAAGGATAGAAGTGGCTGAAATAAGCTTCCTTCGTAGGCTGTATGGGCTCAGACATCCAGAGGGGGCTCAGATTAAAGCTGCTGCTCCTTTGCATAGAAAGAAGCCAGTTTAGGTGGTGCGGTTGGAAGGAGACCCTGTTGTGGACGCAGAACTCTCTGAACTGGCTTTATATCTCACCTGGCCTGGGAACCCCTCCGGACCCCCGAGGATGAGCTGGAGAGTGGCGCTGGGGAGAGGGATATCTTGAATGCCCTTTGCCTGCCACCACCGTGATCCGGCCCTGGATAAGCGGAAGAAAAAGGAAGTTCCTTAAATAGTGCTCTTACTGTTGGGATAAAAAACTGATCTGCAGCTCAATGTTATATGAATATTTTAAGTAAATGAAGCAAATTCTACTCGGATGATTATCAATATTTAAATTTATTCCGGTTGATTCCATCCATTTCTGTTTTAATTAGCTCACATTTACACCATGCAAATTCAGAATAAAGATATCTATACTTTAAGTTTGAACAGATGGAGAAGGTGGGTAAACAGGGTTTTTTGGGTAAAAAGGATTTGTTGTATCCAAACATGTCGCACTCAATGCAGCTGTACCATGTGTATAATGAGGTGTGATGTGTTCACTTGAGGACTCTAATGAGGAAGATGTGTAGTTGTGGACAGCATCAAACAAGAGGGAAGAGAAGCGAGAAATCAAGTGCAAATAAGTCATATTCAACTTTCCAGTGAGAAGAGACGTCACTGCAGAAGTAAAAGCTTAGCAAGATCAATCAATCTTTATTTATATAGTGCTAATTCACGACAACAGTTGTCTCAAGGTGCTTTCCAGAGAGAGCAGGTTTAGACCAAACTCTTTATATAATTATCTACAGAGACCCAACAAATTCCTCTGTGAGCAAGCACTTGGCGACAGTGGCGAGATAAAAACGGCCTTTTAACGGGCAGAAACTCAAGCAGATCCAAGACTCAGGATGGACGGCCTACTGCCATGACCGGTCGGGTTTGAAAAAAAAGAGACACGGTTGAGGAGTGATACAGACGGGGGGAAAGCAGCAAAAAAATCAGCTATAATCCACTTATAGAGGAAGAGAGAAAAGCTCAGTGTATCGTGGGAGATCCCCTAGTAGTCTAGATGATTGCACTCAGCAGGAGGCAAAGAAGATTTGCCAACAACTCTAAAATCAGCTGTCCTTATCTGGTCTTGATTATGTAATGGTACTCAAACACATCCCTGACATAGTGGCTAAACTGAAAGTTAAAATTTCAAAGTTTCTCTAGAAAAGAGTGGGACAAAGGTCAAAGAACAAAGTTAAGGAGGGGAAGGGTTTGACTTGGTGTAGATGGTGTAACGGACAGGCTGTCAATAATGCAGTTTTGAGGTACTAGAGAGAAGAAGATGGCTTAGGTGAATTAATAAAATGAATAGATACCAAAACGCAATAAGATGGTACACATGTCACAAAACACACAATACCAACAGTAAAACAGTGAACAAAGATTTGCAAAGCGTAGAGAATGTATGAAAGATGCCATCATGCAATTTTGCAACAGTTGTGCTGTCCCGATTATAGAAAAAGATAATCTTTAACAAAAGAAGAAAAAGATAAGCTTTAACAAAAGCTTAAAAGACCAACCAGCCAGAGCTCCAACAACATAGCATTGTCAATGCTCCTATGAAAAAAGTAGATTTCTTATTGATGGACCAGACAGGTTTCCTAGCTTTAGTTTAAGTATTATTTCATGTGATTACAAAGAAAGTGAGTAGCTGATAGAATTAAGAAAGTAGACGAAGCAGAACAGGAATTTTTCAAGTATCAAAGAATAAAAGTCCAGGTATCCTGGCAAGGGACATTCAATTGAGAAATGGGAACATAAAGTATAATAAGAATAAGAATAATTCAGTGTAAAACAAAATGCAATAGCAAAGAATACAGTGTGTTAAATTTAATGAATAAATGATAAAGTCACCATAAGGTCAACAGAGGGTGAGGCAGACAGGTTGAGTTGTGAAGGATATTAGGAACAAAGGTTAGTAAGGTGTGGGGGAACCAGAGGAAGTTAAAATATTTCTTTGCAAATAAATTGTAAAGAAAAACTAGAATTACACACTATTTTTTGCTGAACTTCTTCTGTACTGATATTCTACCTTTGTGATCTAAATTTATAAACAGAAAGCCAAAGTTGGGCAGATGTTCTGGGATCTTTCACTTTATTGCATTTTCCTTTATTGTTCAGTATCCGGTAAAGCACAATGATCCAGATGATCAGTTCTGCAATAATTCATGTATTATGTCCTTGCCCAACCCTTGTCCATCCTTAGATGAGGAAAAGTTCTCTTTTCTTAAACTTAATTATACCGTTTTCTCTCTTATAAACATGTGACAACAATTATAAAAAAAATACAACCAAGAACCAACAAACAAACGAAGCACTGACCTAGATCAGTCACTCATCTCTGGCATGATACAATCAACATGTTAACGGAATATGAGGCAGACCTAATATAAAGAAATATACATAAATATACACAAATACATATGATACAATATATATATGTATATATATATATATATATATATATATATATATATATATATATATATATATATATATATGAGTGTGTGTGTATGTGTGTATTTCCTATTACATAGTATGTCTTATGCTTTTGTCACCTTTAGAATGTAGGTTTGTTGGAGCTGCTGTAATGACCGAATATCTCTCTCTCCCTCTCTCTCTCTCTCTATCATACGAGTAGAAAATAAACAATTATTAAAATTTGAAACTACAAATGGAAAACTACAAATCATAATAATTAATAATAAATAAACTAAAACACGTTTTTTATAAAAGAGACTTCATTATTTTTTTCTCGAAAGAATTATATTGACAAGGCCCAGTTCTTCTCGAATCATTCTGACCTCGTTTTGATCCCGAGGCATCATCGAAATATCTTCTCGCGTTACTTGTGTTAGGAACTCTCAATAGTGTTTGAAATAGTCTCTTTCTAGTTCACGCGCAACATATTTAGGAAACTAATATATCTGGTAATAAGCCCAAAGATAAATATTTGACGTTTCTGGTATTTGCTACCTATTTGTCGCTTTTTCAGAAATCCGTCAGTGCTACAAATGAAACAGAAGACATCCATTTGTTAAGCTCGTGTTGGCTCGAAACATACGCCCCCCGCTACTAGCATAGGTGGCTAAAACTATTACTTAATTCGCGCAATAACGCAGGTAGCTGGTTAGCTTACGGATATCTCAAAGGGCAACGGGTCAGGATGCAAGAGGGTTATCTGTGAGGAACGATCCCATTTACGGTAAGTGACCAAATCTAAACAGCTAAGTCTGTTACTCAAGGAGCTAGCCTTGTTAGCTACCAGTCGAACATATAAGGTAGGTCAGCTTAGGTGTAATATCGAATGGAGTCATTGATAATCGACCATGTGTCATGTCGGTCAGGGCAAGATGATTTTATGGTTAATAACACAATACAATTGCTTACATTGGGTTTGGGAGGAATAAAGACGCCTGGATAACGTTTCCAAATGACATCAGCTTCTGCTAATGTCATTTATCTTAAAGGTTTTAACTGTGGTTCGTTGCATTTCAGGTGCCTTTTTGTTATTTTTTCATGTAGACAGTAAATTATCCGGGGTCATTAAGGTAAAATCTGACATTTAGACGAGACGTGCTGTGTTACCTTCAAACTGGGTGAAAGGTCACAGCCGACCAATGTCATTTCAGGCAAGGCATTCAGACATTTAATTGAACCGCACTCTGGCAAAAGTATTCTTTGGGTAATATTCTGTTTATCACAATGGCATTATCACAAGTAGGGAGGGTATGCTATCCACTAAAGCATTTCTACAGGAATGAATGTCGTTTCAGTCATCTATAATTTAACAATTGCACACGTCATAATTGCAGTAAAGTTATACTTATAGAGTAGAACTGTCCATATTAAGACAATTCATTTTAGTTGTTTTTTTGTTCCTTAATACTTTAAAGACTGCAACTAAAATACAACGGCAAGTAAGTGAGATCTCAGAAATATTTAATATGCAATTTTTCACATTTTAATTAATGGTATGAGGAGGATTTAAGGAAAATATTAATTGTGTTAAAACATTCTGACAGAAATATGTTCAACAAAACAACACATGCACGTGTTTTAGGGTTCAATTTGAGCAAATATATTGAAGAAGCAATTCAACATGTAATCTAATTAAATAATAAATAAATTAATAAAGTTTCATGATTACGAACAATAGCCAAGCAACGTCTTTCGGCACTTTCACACTTTCCCTTGTTTACTGGTCACCATAGAGGATTGTCTCTTTCCGGGTATTGATTTAGCATAGGTTTTTAACGTTAGATGCCTTTCCTGACACATCCCTACTGTTAACCCGGGCTTGGGACCGGCACTATATGTGACTGTGTAGGCTGGTAGAACTAAGGACTTTGCCTAATGTTCCACGCTGGATTTCTGACACGCCCTCCAATTTATAGGCAAAATAGATTCATATTGTCAATGTTTTTGTCTATCATATGCAAGTCCTTTCTTCCTTTGCCTTAAATAAAGTCTGCGGTCAGGGTGCCATCCAGTATTGTCTTTTTCTTCTTACTTTTCCCATAACTCATTCAAAATGAATGTGAATATGAGCTATCTCATGTTTCTTGAACATCCAAGGTAGATAGTTTATTATTCCCTTTTGTGAACGAAGGTATTTTTTGATTTTGAACACAGGAGTCCCATGTTTTCCTCTATTTCAAATCCTCTATCAGTAGCACCATATTGTTTGGGAGTAGTTTTTACTGGGTCAGTTTAGATTTTTCATGTATCACATACTTATCCAGCCCCGCCACCACACAGAAATGCAATTGACCTTTGGGTGCTATGCTTATCAAAACAATTATTGTATTAGTATGTTTATTACTCAATCTTGTTGGGCACTTGCAAAACACAAATGTAGGGATATTTAAATGTCTAGAAATACTTCTGTCTAAGATTTGCATTACGCGTATACAGATTTTCACACAGCTAGACCTCTCATTAATCTCTCTCCAATGTATATAACCAAACCCGTACAAAACAACCATTTCTAACATGTTTCTAGCAGTATTCACTGTGACATCACCATTGATTCTAATATTTGGTTTAAAATGGCTCATATGTGCTGCCCCTCCTATTTGCCCCTCTTTTTTTCTCATTTCTTAAGCCACCAAGATGGCAGCAGTTGCATTTGTCTTGTTTCCACCTCTCGCATGATATTGTGCGAGGGGTTGTTTGAGATGGAGTGCAGGTCAATTTTGGTGGTGGAGAACAGTGGTTTAATAGAGGTTTTACCTGCAAAATTTAGAAGCAGCGAGAAAGAAATACCATTTAGCGCAATCCAACGGCTTAATGACTCCGAAAAGCAAACCTAAAATGATTTACTGACAGAAGCTGAACATATTGCTCTGACTGGTGACCATTGGACCTCTGTAAGCAATCACATTCATCTTGATGTGACTTAACACATCATTAATAGCAAGTGGAAATTCCTTTCCTTTACTTTGACCATCATTACAAAAACCACCATCATCAGTTGTCTGATAGCCCTCGTTTCTACATAGTTGATTGGGCTTAATATGTAAGACACTTCTAAGGCATAGAAAATGTCTGAATAGAGGCTTTGCTTTTTGTATCCACCGCTTTAACAGAGGGTGTTTTAATAGGTCATAGATTTTGTATTTGCACTTAACACTGCCATATGTTTGTCTCATTTGGCCTTTACAGTAAATGCATAAATGTTTAAGTGAGTGTTTTTTTTATGTTTTATTCTGTATAGTGCCATGTCTCTGGTGTTTCCCCGACCCAACTCCAGCACTGTCCACATCAAGAAGGATAAGAGACTAATGGCGGAAGTGAATGCATCGCCACTAAAGCATTTCGTCACAGCAAAGAAGAAAATCAATGGGATCTTTGAACAGTTGGGGGCCTATATCAAGGAGAGTGCTTCCTTTCTTGAAGGTACCGTCCTACCTGCCCCCCCACTTAAATATGCAGCCAGAGTCTAAAATTCGATAAATGTGATTCAAAAATAAAATTAGGTCAATCATCATTGTTGGGTCAACAAACCTACATTGCTAAGTTAAATTGTCTGTTTGATGCAGATGGTTAAACATGATTTTATTCTGTACTGATAATTCTTATCGGGTCATTTTGGACAGTTGATGGTGGAGACATATTTGAGCCTTACATTGCACTGTATTGCCAATGAATTTATCCTGAGCAACAAATGCCTTGTAACAGCATTTTAATTCAATATTATCACATACATATCATAGGCTCTGAGAAGTCTTGCTTTCTTTTTGGGACCCCAAGGAAGATAGAAATGACAGACATGAAGTCTTTAAGTAGCAAAAATATGCCAACTTTAAACGCTTAGCAAATTTACAACATAGATCTTCTAAGAAAACTCTGCAGGTAGTATACTAAAAACAAATTCTAAATTCCTCATTAATTGTAATGAAGGTAATAGTTTGAAATCATAATGATTATATTTTGAAGTAATAATCGCACAGCCCTAGTTGTGACATTAAAGAACCCATAAACTCCATAAACCCATATTTGGAGTGGATCCATGAAAAGGGATACCCTCATTTGAAAACCCCAACTAACTTACCCCCAGTCTAATGCTCTAATGCTATACTTGATGACTTGAAAAATTTAAATCTGCCTGCATTGACAAAAACACATCCAGAAGACTTTTCTCCAACTTCACAATGTTGAATGAAATTGCATTACGTTGATTTTAGTTAACGTTGTGTATTTCTAACGTTAATCTGGTATCCAAGCCTAATCTGTTAGGGATCCTTAATTGTACTTATTCAGGCGAGGATAGTCCATTAGCTTTGAGAACGATAAAGCTAATTCTCTCGTTGGAGAGAACGACAATGATGTGACTTTCTCTACTCAAGGGCTTTGATGCTACCTACCATGCAACAAAAAACAGGAAAACTGTTTGGAAACATGTCTTATGAGCCACATTATGAAAATGATTGATTAAGAGAACAGCAATAGACTTCTAAAATGCATATTCTCCACTTGCTGCACAGTCCCATCTGATTGAACTCCCTAAGGGTCATTAGTAATCAATGCATAATGAAAATAAACAATGTAATCAATGCACCTGCTTAAGTTCCAACCAGTTACAATTGTATACGATTTTCCCAATATGGTTTCATTAAGTATCATGCTATCAGTTTTTAAATATTATAATTTTAATAATTATATCTATTATTAGTGACAATCGATATTGTACAGAAGTGCATTGCATTCACCAAATTAAAAGAAAATGTAGACACCTTATCTCATAAAGAAAAAAGATCTCATAATTACGACGGAAAAGGATCTTGTAGTTACGAGATAAGGAGTATATGTTTGTTTGTTTGCACATGCGCTTCATGCATCTGTAACTGTACCCGGCCTTTCCCCCACTAAGTGACACAGTCGTGCATGGCCACGTTAGGGTGTTTCATTAGTGTTTTTTATCATTCGCGAATTTGCTCTACTTATTATTCTACTGAACAGGATTTTGATGCTCTTCCAAACTACAGAGCATATTTAATTAAATATAAACTTCCAGAAGCTCCAGAAGAATGACCCTTCACTGCTTCCGCCACTGTGCGATTACATTTCTGTGACATCACTCAGTGCCTGCGCAATGATGCGCAGCTGTTCAAAATCAGGATTAAAAAGCATACATGTATCAGCACGACGACATTTATAAGTGTCTTATAATTCTCTAAGTATGAAGAAATATTTATCACTTCTCAATTTGGGACACTAATGAAACATCACAAGTGGCCAAACATGACTGTTGCACAGTGAAAAGACAAATACAGTTACAGAGGCGTGGAAAACATTATAGAGCATGTGCAAACAAACAAACAAACATGTCCTCCTTAACTCGTAATTCTGAAATCCTTTTCTCGTTATTTGTTTCTCAGCACTTCAAGTTGTCGGCATAAGAAAATGTGTCAAATTTTGTCTTCATCCACAAGTACAGATCTTTGCCTCTTTAAGCCCTAAGCGATTGATTTTAAGACCACCAGGTGATTGATTGACATCTGTCTGATGACTTTCACATGTTAGATATTTACAAAGACGATGGGCTGGACCCAGTCACCACTGAGGAGCAGGTCCATGAGGTCCAGGGTTATCTCACCAAGGTGGCAGGGATTGGAGAAGTTCTTGCACGCAGGCATATGAAGGTGGTCTTCTTTGGGAGGTAATACTTTGTTTCTTCTGCTCTTTATATGATCTAGAATTTATTTTGTCACAATTAAATCAAAATTTACTTGATTCCACCATTTTACTTTAGCCAAAATGTTTCTTGATGTTTTCGTGTGTACACTATTTTTTTGTACTGCCCCACTCATACCGCTTCCTCCTTAACCGGACTAAGCTCCGCACCATGGGTGATCGGGCCTTCTGTTCTGCTGCCCCTCGTCTGTGGAATGCCCACACTGACCATCTGAGGGCTCCACAGACGACTGAGACGTTTAAGGACTTAAAACTTTCCTTTTTAGCAGAACCTATAACTTTTGATTAACATTGCTGCTTTTTGGTCACATTTTTTTTATTATAATTATAATTTTTATGGATGCTTTTGTCTACATTTACCTTGAAGCACTTTGAGATTTAATCCAAATGTAAAGTGCGTTATTAATTAAATGTATTATTATTATTATTATTAAATGTAGTGAGGAGCAGGATAACGAAATGGGGTCTATCATCGTTTAGCATTTTAATGATTCTTAAAATAAAACATTCTATATGCAAAAAGAATTTGCGGTTATTATGGAGAACTTAAATCACTCAGTCTCAGTCATTTTTCTGTGACACCTGTGGTGGGGGTTTCTGAGTGTTTCATTCTTTTCATAGCAATCCATTTTGTCGAGGTCGGTGTATCCATAAAAATCTACCAATTTTGAAATTTGTGTTTGCGAGACGTGACGATAGTTGTTGTTTGTTTTGTAGGACAAGTAATGGGAAGAGCTCTGTGATCAATGCAATGCTGTGTGACAAGGTCCTGCCATCTGGAATAGGGCACACCACCAACTGCTTCTTGAGGGTGGAAGGCACTGACGGCAACGATGCCTTCCTCCTCACTGAAGGCTCTGAGGAAAGAAAGAGCATAAAGGTCAGCATAACTTTCTGTTTAACAGTTTTAAAGGTTTTTCTGATCGGGTTCACAAAGTTTAGTCCGTGGAAGTGGACTGTTTGTCTGCTGTGTATAAACCCCGCTGATGTGTGTGTGTGTGTATACAGACAGTGAACCAGCTGGCCCACGCTCTCCACCAGGATGAAGATCTGGATGCTGGTAGTTTGGTCTGTGTCATGTGGCCTAAAGTCAAGTGTGCCCTGCTCAGAGATGATCTGGTGTTGGTGGACAGGTACGAAAACACGTTAATTGAATTTAACCGGAGCATTCATTCTCACCCCCTTTTTGTCACACCAACTTTGAGAGAAACCTAGACGTTGCCAAATGAATGAGTCACTAAGTAGGTATATGTGACTTTTGATTCCAATCTTATCAAGGTTGTAAAACAAATGATAACAAAAGATTAAAAACTAATCGTTGTAAATATATGTGACAATTAACCATGAGCTAAAATCTATAGTAGTGCCACTTGTCTGAAATCATCTTTTCAGAAATGTGACACGCAGGTGGGGGAGGATTTTTTAATGACTCACAATACACAGAAGCACAGTTTGTTATGTGAAGGCAGATGTGTTATTTCAATATATAGTATATTTAGTATAATATACAAGGTATATTAAGCCGTTTTTCGAAATGTCAAGACTGACTCGGAAATTTAGCTTGTTCTTCCTCTTTTTTCCACTCTCCAGTCCAGGTATTGATGTCACCACAGAACTGGACAGCTGGATCGATAAGTTCTGCCTGGATGCTGATGTATTTGTTCTGGTGGCCAACTCTGAGTCCACACTAATGCAGACGGTGAGACACAATAAATGGTCTATGTGGAATGTTTAGTATGAGACACACCAACTTGATATATGATGATGTAAGATTAAGGCTCCTGTCAATCAATACATTTATAAATATGTGCATTACACATGCTTTAAATACCGTATGTGTCCCACTGATGACTTCTGTAAATTATGTTTTTGTGCAGGAAAAGTCTTTCTTTCACAAAGTTAATGAGCGGCTCTCCAGTCCTAACATTTTCATCCTCAACAACCGCTGGGATGCCTCAGCCTCAGAACCTGAATACATGGAGGAGGTCAGTCAGCTTCACAGCCTGAAACACATAATTAAAAACATTGTATGGTGTATCTAACTTTTTTTTTTTTTTTTTAACAACAAAACAAGTATTTGCTTTAGCTCTGTACTTTTGCCTATCAAAGTCAAAACTCCTCTGTTACTCCCTGTTACCTAGTCACTTGAATACTGATGTCAAGTTTAGGCCTAGTCAGACTGCATTTTGTTCGCGATTCATTTAAGCAAGGTTTGTCAGGTTTCTGATTAGATGTACTAAAAGCGACATCAAACTTCTTCACAGTTAACTATAAAAGATAACCGCAATCGTCACCTCCAAAAGATATCTTACGGCCTTCTCAATTTTTTAAGTTTAAAGCGCCCCCTATTTTGTGCGAAAGGGGAATTACTTATGTGTATTGCATTGTTAATAATAATAATAATAAATTGGACTTATATAGCGCCTTTCTATGAATCCAAGAACGCTTAACAAAGAGGGTAGTTAAAAAAATACTAATAAATAAACATTAAAATGAGGAATGTGTAGAGGGGACATTGAGATCGTAGGCCTTTAAGAACAGGTGGTGCTTGAGGAGTTTTTTTGAAAATGTTGCAGAATTCCTGCTTTCAGGGGGGAGAGAGTTCCAGAGGGCGGGGGCTGCGACACTGAGGGCTCTGTCGCCGAATATTCGCAGCCTGGTGTGGGGGGTGGAGAGCAGACCAGTGTCGGAGGAGCGAAGCCTCCGAAGGAGTGTAGGGGTGGAGAAGGTCTGTGAAGTACTCAGGGGGGGCAAGGGCATGTAGGGATTTGTAAGTGAGCAGGAGGAGTATGTAGTTGATGCGTGATTTGATAGGAAGCCAGTGAAGGTGGCTGAGGATGGGGATGATGTACTGCCAGGATTGCACTGTTGTTTTCCAACAGTGCAATCCAACATCCATTTTCACAAACTTCTTGAGTCTCATATTCCCCCTCCCCTTCTGTCTCGTAGCCAACATGAGCTTTTGAAGTGTCCACACTTAACTTTTCTCCAGCTGCTTGAAGGATTCAGCATTTTGTCGTTCTTATTTATTTATCCGTATGAGCGTTAATCAAGAGTGTTTGTTCTTAAAGCCTTTCCACCACATTGATTAAGCATACATTTTAAAAAGGTCAAACATACATTACTCAAAAAATAAAGGGAATACTTGAATCACTCATCCCGGATCTGGATGAATGAAATTTTCCAGTTGAAGATCTTTATTGATTACTTAGTGTGATTTGTTGAGAACAAAGTAAAGTAAGATTTGACCAATGGAAACCAAAATCATTAACCCACTGAGAACAGGATTCGGAATCAAGCTCAAAATCAAAGTGGAAAAATTAGATCACGGGCTTTAAGAGGATAGACTTTTAAATTACCTAAAATGATTGAAATTATCTGTACATCAGTAACACACAGCTGGAATCCGATTAAATTTCCTATATTTTTATTATTGCAATATATGTTGCCGGAAAAACGTATCAAACCTCAAACCTGTAATAAACTGAAGACCTGGGGATGGTGCGTACCGTTTTCTCCTCTTGCTCTACTGCTCTCAGCCTCGGTTTTGAACTATTGTACCACAGAAGACACGGGCAAAGAGATGGGCTCAAATTATTGTCAAAATAGGTATTGTGTCCCTCGTAATTCATTTTCTTTAAAATGTATTTTTTGAACTGCCAGGTCCGCAGGCAGCACATGGATCGATGCACCAATTTCCTGGTGGAGGAGCTGGGCGTTGTGGATCGAGCCCAGGCCAGTGACCGAATCTTCTTTGTCTCGGCGAAGGAAGTTCTCCAGGCTCGTGTACAGAAGGCTCAAGGAATGCCTGAAGCAGGTGTGGATCCCAAAACATTCTGAAAAGTATTGCAGTTTCATTAAAACCGGTTTTAAATATGACTTGTATGTTTTGAAAGTTCCACATATTTATGTTCCATACATTCAGAACAATTATTTCAATTGTTCGTGTGCCATTGTAACCATAAAAACAAAAAAACAACTCTGACCTGTGGCATTATGTCTGTGCCTCATTCCTGAGCATGCGGTTGGCCTTTCAAGTTTCTAGACACAGTTTTTGCAAAGACATAAATTTCATTTTGGAGAGAACATATTGAGCAAAGGAATAATTAAAAAAACCCTATTGTGTTCTGAAAAAAATAAATGTTCATGTTGAAAACACTCATGGACCAAAACGACGTCTCCTGCTCAGTTTCTCCTGATCTGTTCTCTCTCATTTTTTCTTACTGTCATTGATGGAACAGGCCTTAGGTTTCTTAAGTATGTGTTGTTCTGTTTCAGGTGGCGCTTTGGCAGAGGGTTTTCAAGCCAGAATGTTTGAGTTCCAGAACTTTGAGAGGCGATTTGAGGTAAGAGCCTCTTAAGTGTAACAAAGTGGAAGATCATTCTAAGCCTTTTCCAGATTTGAACTATTTGCTTTTATGAGTCATCCTGTCTATTAGTTTTGATCTCCACACATTTATCGATAAGAATCCAGAATAGATCGAGGATTTGTGATATGTGATCATATTCCCCCACTTTCCCTGTACTGGTTATAAAGTTATGGCTCAGCCAACTTGGCCTACATTTGTATGTGTGCTCAGTGCCTTTGGTATATTGGTATAAAGCTGGGGCAGAGTACAATATTAGGCAAGTCATTCAGACATGGGGAAGGGCAGTTCTCTCGTTCTGTCTCTCTCTCTCTCTCTCTCTGTCTCTCTGTGTCTCTCTCTCTCTCTCTCTCTCTGTGTCTTTATGGCTGTCTGTTTCTTTGTATATGAATGACTCGGGGGAAGTCATCATTTACCAAACTGTGACTATTTGTTGTATCACAGTAGGTGGATACATGAGTAGTTTACATGGACAGCCTAATTCCAAATAGATTCATAAAAGGGTGCCTAATTGGAAAGAAAGTGTTGCGTGTAAACACCCCTTTCTGAAGAGAACTCCCTCTCTGAATGAGATTTCATTCCTTTCAAGGAGCTAGTCTAAGTTTATTCGTAAACGCTGCATGTAAACACTGTATCGGAAAGCTTTCTGTTTGAGTTGTATCTGTGCATGTTCAGCGTCATGACCTAACACTCCGGCTGAGTTTTTTCAGCGCCGCGACACATTTGAAATATGCCGACTTCAAAACAGTACCGGTCTACATTGGAGAGTAATTTACTCATTCCAACTTTGAAAAAGTTTAATATAGTTGGACGGTTAGATGGACAGAAAGTCCCTTCCGGGCATGCCCTCTTTCTTTTGTATTTTTCTTCCGGGCCTTTGTTGGCGATTGGCACCCAGCTCATCGTAGCATTATTACCACCTTATGAACTGGAGTGTGGATCGTCTGAGCGTGTCAGAAAGATGATTCCGATTAGATGAGTCGATGCATGTAAACAACAGAAAAGATCACAGGTCATGTAAACAGGCGACCGACATTCTGATTCGGAAAGGTTAAATTCAGATAAGAGAAAAGTGTCCCATGTAAACCCACCTACTGACAAATAAATAGTTCTGATAAAAATGTTAATTCGAGCTGCACTTTGGAGTGTTGATAAATCCTGTGACTTGACGTCTGTCCGTCCACCATGCCTGTTGCTCTGTGTGTAGGAGTGTATCTCTCAGTCGGCGGTGAAGACCAAGTTTGAGCAGCACACGGTGCGGGCCAAACAGATCTCTGAAGCCCTGCGCCGCATTATGGATTCTGTCCACATCGCTGCACAAGAGCAGAGGTGAGTCATGTATTAGTGCGAAAAATAGACAGACTCTCATTTTGGCTGAGTTTTGCAATATTTTCATGGTGTGCTCAAGACTATTCTTGAAGAAAGCATCACATGAATGACCACGAATAGCCTCTTTGAAAGACCGCCTTTCTGTTTCCCACCGGAGACAGAATAAACGTTCTGAAACAACTGTCCATAACGAGAAGCATAACCTACGAATAGATAGAAAAAAAATATATGAATGTTACTTTAAAGCATAGTTTACTGACTGACAGTGCTCTCAAATACATTTGGTGTGTATGTTATAACCAACAATAGGCTAGCCTGCACCATGATGTTTCATAGATATCACTTCAAACATGTAGATAGATGGTGTCTTTGCAACATAATGAGCATTTTTTTGTGAATGTGTTTTTGCTTGGTTAGAGTCTACTGCTTTGACACCAAAGAGGACCGTCAGGACCGATTGGAGTTCATAGAGAAGCAGTTGGACCTGTTAACCATAGACTGCAAGGACAAGATCAAGAAAATTACAGAGGAGGTTGAGAGACAGGTGAACCCAAACATGATGTCATAAGATAGTGTTGTGTATTGGACCTTGAATTGAAGCATACACCAAGATGTAACGCAAAATGGGGAGAGTCAAAATGCAGTTTTTTAAGTGCTAATTTTATTTATTTATATTACTAATTCTTATTTTTACTAAAACTTAATCCCTCAACTAAACCAAAGAAGGAGAAAATGGTGGACACTTCTTGCTAATTGCAAATATATAGTGGGTTTTATCTGCAAAAATATACAAAAGTAATTGGCACTAGACACAACCCCAACTAGTTAGTAATTAGCACAATGGTTAAAACAACACCATTGTGTATAGGTGGTTTTAACCATTGTTAACCAGGGTACAAGCCAACCCTGGCTTCTATTCTCAGGGATATTTAAAAACTCAGATTATTCTCCTCTCTTTTAGGAAAGTAATCAGGCTACACAAGAACAGATTTATAAAGTACCTCCATCCACGAGGGATTGTTCACTCACACTAGCAAGCGTTGTCAAGAGTATGTCAAGCCAACAGGGGTGCTATAGCTACAACTGTAATTCTATGTTGACCAATCAGATGCCAGAGAGAAGTCCTGTGTATAGCTTTCAGACACTGCTGTAAGTTGGTATATAGGGGACGACTAAACTTGTGTAAACGCGTACAAAGTCCACCGAGCAAAGCTATGGAAAGCATCAGTTTGGCTACTTCAGCCGTAACGGAAAATCACATAATTTAAACAAAGACGTGGCACATTCGGTAACATCACACTAAGGTGATAGCGGGGCACGCTGGGACGCTTCATGCCGAGAGCCTTGGATATACCCGCCGTGATGTCAGCAATTCAAACGGAGAATCGAAGTCTCCAACCTGGAAAGAGGTTTTCAATGTATCCGTTTATAGTGACCATTTATAGGTTTTGCATGGAGACAAAATGGCCAAACATGAATGAAAAATGCCTTTTTTTTTAAAGTGCTCATGTAGGTGTGGAGAAGGCCTGAGTCAGTACCTTTCACGTAAGATTGATCCTGCCAGTGGAACAAAAGATCTCACTCTTATTAATTTCAAATGGTGAAACATACAAACATTTTATGGCTGGCTGTAACAAAAGGTTTGCAATGAATGTCTGAGTTGATCATGAAGCAGTTTGTTGTGTGCTTTGAACTGGTTGAACAAGTTCGGTGTTTTGCTGTCGTTGTGGCGCCAATAGAACTCTGAAGCATTCTTTGAATATGAAGTGGTTCTTGTCACTTGTGTCAAATCCAAAATACTTCCAAAGACTGTATGATGATCTGGAACAGGGGACAATCTATTCTCCCTCTGCTCCAATGGACATTTCATTTTAGTTTTGTCCGTCTGCTACCTGATATATAGTAGTGATACCTTTAACATTACTCTTTTGGTGTACATCCAGGAAAGCTCTGCACAGGCAGCACGGTGCAGTGAAGAGTTGTCAAACTTTGAAACTGAGCAGGGAATGAGTGGAACATTTAAAAACAACTGTCTCAAACATGCCCAGTTGATGTTATTTCCCTTTTTAAGTCAATAAATACTATTATTGATTCATAATTATTCAACTGCATTTTTATTTATTCTATTGTTTTGTGTTAGGTTTTATTTGAAGATTTGACACAATTTAGTAGTAGATACAGTATGTTGAAAAATAGAAGAAACCATGAAGGGGGTCAAATGCTTTTTCAGTATGTAGAGTGGAGTCCATGCTCCACCGAACTTTCTGATCTTGCAATTAAATCCTGTCACATATAGTGGTCACTACAGTTGACAGCTATTTAAGCCACTTTCTAGTATATACCTGGGTTTTGATGGTTAAGTCGTGCGTAACCCTCTTCAGAAAAGAGAGCAGGGAGTGGCCTAGGATTCAGGTTTAGTGTTTAGCGTGGTTCAAGGTTTTTGCAATGAATTGAGTGATAGTTAGCTATTTTTAGATTTTTTAATTTCTTTAGTTGAAAACTCAAAACACCCAACCAACATGATTTGTGAAGAACTGATAATGTGTATGTGAAAAAGAAATGAACTGCTTTCTGCTACATTCAGGTGTCTAACGCTATGGCCGAGGAGATAAGGAAACTTTATGTGCTGGTGGATGACTTCCACCTGGACTTCCACCCATCACCAGTAGTACTCAAGGTTTACAAGAATGTGAGTATAACACTTTCATCATAATTGGTGTGATCATCACAGACAGGTGCCTGTCTATTCCTCCAACGCCTTACAACTCTTATGTGATTTGTTTCTTTGAAGAAGTGGCCAGTAAACAAACTTTGTGTATTTTCTTAATGCACGAGTGAGAATGATCTTCAGATTTAGATTATTTCTTTTAAAAGTGAAGGTGATGTAAAACATTTTTCATACTATTTCAGATCAGCTTAAATCAGATCTCGGATCAAGCGTTCGGTACTTGACATACATGTTAGTTGACACTGTTAACAAGGAATCCCTATTCTAACTGTTTGGCATGTTCTGGATTTTCTTTTGGCTGGTGTTGAATTGTCATTTTGGTTAAAGGCTTCAGAGATCCAAGAAAGTACCTTTATGCCTAGATTAGCCTCCTAGCACTAGCTCCCATTATGCTCTGTGGTTAAAACGAACATGTTTCTGTTGACTGTTTTGGCTCTTTGTGGCCCGTTTCCTATCTAAGTATCCAAGTATTTTTCCCTAAAAAAAGTTAAGAGTCCCTTCATAACCTACAATGTTGATCTTTTATTTGTCCCCAAGGCATGGCTGAAAATTACATTTAACAGAGCATTCGTAGTCAAAGCCCCAAGTCTATGGAAATATCTGTCGGAGGGATAGTGTTGGCTTACACTTGTAAAAGTCCTCAGCTAATGTCATACATCATGTCCAAGAAGAGCCTATCCATTAAGATAATTAATTACACAATGATGTTGACGAAGTGGTAGTTGCTTCACGAGTGTTTTCTTTCATGGATGCTTCAAGTCTCCATGAACAAACATGGCTCTGGCTGTAGATGTTCTAACATTAGCCACAGCTGCAGCAGGAGCCTTGATTTTAAATGTATTAAACACAATACACAACTTTTTTTCTATGGCTCGTGGATGACCAGGTTTTTCCTTGGCTAAAATGTGTTGGTTAAACACGACTCAAGATATAAGTATTTATATATATATATATATATATATATATATATATATTCATATCAATTTGATCATTCTAATGTGAGTGCGTTCTGATATATTCCTGCTTCCAACAGGATCAACTCTTATAAGTCTGTCAGTCTAGTGTCTACCTGTAGCACATGGCAAAGATCATTCAAGGCCTTCTGTTAGCTAACTGACCTTGTATAAAGCTGATGTAATGTCTTATGTAAGAGCAGTTCAGCCTCAGGCAGGACACATTATTCAATCCTGCAATCTCTTTTGGTGGGAACCGGCCAAAATGTTGCTCCTGTCTCAGCATTTCTATTAACATCTGTGATGAGCTTATGGACAAATCAGAAAACTATTATCCCTGAGTCCACTGGTGGTGAACCTGAACACAGCACAGTATCTGATTACCTATTAATTTAACTGTAAGATTGCATTAAAATATATACAAAGGAGAAAACAATTGTTGAATTCTGCTCAAGAGCGGGATTTCATGAAGTACTGGGTCCTGTCGGCAAAATGACTCAGAAAATGATTAGTATCATACTGTAATACTGAGTGTAAGCAATGTCATTTAGGTGGGGTGTCTGCATAGATCCTATAATATTCTAAAAGACAACACCGACCCCAGCTACAATTTGCTTACTATAACATATGTGAAAAATTTCTGCAAATAGGTGTGGGCTGAAATTCCACCATAACCATCTTATGGACTGACCTCCAGATATCAATGTTTGGGTGCACTTGCTGCTGCTGAAGGTGACCCAACTATCTATTTAGTTGCCAGTTCAAGTGTTACCTTGTGTATGCAATGAAACTAAACAGAAGCAGCGGTTTTTGGTGACTGACTCTTTGTTGGGGCTGTTTTTTTCTTATTTTCCAGGAGCTCCACCGGCACATAGAGGAGGGTCTGGGCAAGAACATGTCTGAGAGGTGCTCCACCTCCATCACCAGTGCCCTGCAGGACACACAGACTGACATGATCGGTAAGACCAAGATGGAAGCTTCATTTTTGTTCTACTTATTTTAGAATACTTTTACCTGAATAAATCGATTAATATATATATATATATATATACTAGGGGTGTAAATCGCCAGTTCGATCACTATACAATATTCTAACGATTCTTTTGAAAACGATAAGATATTTTCCAACATCACAAAGTCTGCTTGATGTGATTCGATTCAGGAGCCTAAGATCAATTTCAGATTATATTATGTACCCATTTTAAAAAATTGGATGCATGTCATCTTAAGAAAGATAAGATTAAAAAGTAATTTTGACATTTTTGACAATTTTATGCAATGTTAAAGACATTTCAGCAAGGATGACAAAAAATAATAACAAAAAGAACAAAGACCTGTGTTTCAATATAAAGGGACACATTTTTCCTGTTTAAATACAAGGACCCCTGATTACCTTTTAAATTATGAACAAAACTGTCTACATTTATGTTTCATGACATTGTATTTACATGGTTCTGGTAGTTACATGGTTCTGGTAGTTACATGGTTCTGGTAGTTACATGGTTCTGGTAGTTACATGGTTCTGGTAGGTGCTGTGCTCAGTGGTTTGGAGGTATTGAACTCTGAATATTTTACATCCTACACCATCCTACACAACAAAAAGCTGGGCTTTTCTGTAACCTGCAACTTATAATTAATGTCTTCTGAACAATATATATTTTTATATAATATATATAATATACACTTTTTTAAGTCTAACTGACACATATATGTTTAGTGAAATAGTTTAATTTTATAAACTCGTGCATAGTTTGATTATGGGAGCGCCGTCAATGCCAACTATGTTAGCACGTTTATGGCAATTCCCTCTATAAGCAACGGATCAAGCACTAATTCTTTTTCCACATTGTTGAGAGGCAGTAAACATTCCGGCTGCACCTTGAAGTCTATTACACTCATTTGAAGAACGGGTTATCTGCCAAAGTGAAAGCTAATGTTCAGGGAGAGCAGATTAAAAGGACAAAATTAAACCGCAGCCTCAGGCTGTTTCCGTTGGTCTGCAGGTCTGTGTGCTGATTGGGAAGGAAGCCTGTGTGTGGGAAACACTGCTGGCTCTGATAGTAACTTCAAAATAAAGGTGTATCTTAAGTAACAACAATATATATATATATATATACATATTTTGACTTTCCATTGGTTTGATTGGATCGTTGTACAACAAACCGATATACCGATCCAGATCGATAAATCGCTACACCCCTAATATATACATATATAATTAAGGCCAAATGCGGAATACGATGGATACGACATCCTTCTTTTTATGTATTGGCTACTCTCACTGTTTTCTTGGACTGCCAACTCTCCAGATGCCTCCAAATATTTTTCAAGTCCTGATTCTTGTTACCATCCCTAGCTCCAGTATAGTACAAGTGTTAAGCCACTGGCTTCATGAATTTTACACGGCTCAGTATATCTGTACTATCCTTTACTGGGGACATGTATGTATCTGTGTACACTGTGTGTCACTACTTATATTATCTTAATGAAGTCACACACTGAACTATCTGTTGTCTATGTGTTTGTGTTCAGATGGTCTCAAGCCTCTGTTGCCCGGTGTGGTCAGAGAGCAGGTCGACAAGCTGGTTCCGCGTCAGTGCTTCAGCCTCAGTTATGACCTGGCCTGCGACAAGCTTTGCGGTGACTTTCAGGAGGACATCAGCTTCCACTTCTCACTGGGCTGGACCATGCTGGTGAACCGCTTCCTCGGGCCCAAGAACACCCGACGAGCCCTCATGGGTTATAACGACCAGGTAAAGCATCATTAGCATATTTCATTCTGGAATGAAAATAAATGCACCTCTCGTAGGTTTCTTTAAAGAGTTCTAAACATCACTGACCCGACACACACACACACAATGAGGACAGAAACAGATTGGAAAACGTTGTTTCTGTCCTCGGAGTTGTTTTTATGCTGCAAAGTCTTTTGGTCAGCCAGTCCTCTAACTGCTGGACTACACTGCTCCAGTAAAGTTAGTTTTTGGTGATTATGTTGAAACTTCACAATGTACTTTTCCTACATTGTTTCTTGAAGGTAAGCACGGAGTTGTTAAATCAAAACATGATCACTGCCTTGGTTTGAAGACAAATTACGTTGAAATAAGTCCAGCTTGTGCGCTTGTTTCCTATCCTAATGGGAAGTGGCAGTTACAAATTTTGGTGAAATGGTAGCCTTAATAATCTTTACAGAGCTACCCAGAGTCTTGAGTCGGGTCACTATATGGTCATAAATCAAACAATTTTGAAACGAGTACCTGATTTGAAATTGAAGAACAAACTATAAGAGCTCTTTGCCTGTCGTTGCGACACATTTGTGCAATGTGGAGAAAAAAAAGCATGAATCGTCGTGTTTCAAATAGTTGTGATATTAATTTGATGTCATTTGCCCAGCCCTAGAGAGACACATCATGTTTATACATAAAACATCTATTTGTAGCTCTCCAAACCAGTCCCTGCTCTGTTATGTTCTGAGCTCTGCTCTTCTGCAGGTTCCTCGGCCTATGGCCCTGACTCCAGTCAGCACCAGTATGCCTCCATTCCCACAAAGTTCCATGTCCCAGGAAGAGCTAATGGTCTCCATGGTTACCGGACTGGCTTCCCTTACCTCCCGCACTTCAATGGGCGTCCTCGTTGTTGGTGGCGTGGTGAGGACACATGCACACGCACACACACAGACTCACACGCACTGTATTCTCCAGAAGTTCTGACTGTAGATTTGTTCACAATAACTCTTTAGATTTGAGTTGCTGCTACAATCATCCATTTGTGTATTTATTTATAAATTTAAAAAATAATAATACAATTGTTTGACAAGAGCTGTGACACTGGTTCCAAATAAAGTGTGTAAAACCTTTCTAGTAAAGTTATGGGATGGTTTAATCACCTAAAGGTTTAACGGTCAGTCTTTCTAGAACTTTGTGGGGAAGTTAGAACACACGTTAGTTCTTCTCAGTGGACTCTACTCTTTCAGTGCAGTACAGTGTTTGTGTCGACCTGTTCCTTCTCTTCAGAAAATATAACTAGACATAAGGGAAAAGGAGGGCGGGTCTTCATACTTTGAATATAAAAGTATGAAGACCCTCATACTTTTATATTCAAAGTATATAAAAGTATATACTTTTATACTTTTATATACTACTATTTATAAGTTCAATCATTGTATTTGAGAACTGACTCACCAGTAACCTCTGTATAGCAGAACAACCGTAATATTGACATTGCTTGATTGATCCAAATCATCAGCAGGTCATATTTCTGCTGTACATTGTATGTTTTTTACATTTTTATCACAAGGCGTTTTGTTGCTGTGTACAGATCTGGAAGGCAGTGGGCTGGCGTCTCATTGCCCTGTCAGTGGGTCTATACGGGCTCCTCTATGTGTACGAGCGGCTCACCTGGACCACCAAGGCCAAAGAGAGAGCCTTCAAAAGACAGTTTGTGGAATATGCCAGCGAAAAGCTGCAGCTCATCGTCAGCTATACTGGATCCAACTGCAGCCACCAAGTCCAGCAGTGAGTACAGTAACCAATGACACAAATAGACAATTATTACTCTCCACCAATGTTTTCTAACAATCTGTGCTCTCTGTGGTCATCAGGGAGTTGGCGGGTGTGTTTGCTCAGCTCTGCCAGCAGGTAGATGTCACCCGTCAGAACCTCGAGGATGAGATCACGGATATGAACAGCAAGATCGAGATGCTGGACAGCTTACAGAGCAAAGCCAAACTGCTAAGGTAGGGATCTCAACCACATATAGAAATGCCCAGACAGGAGTACATCTGTTTCATACTAGAATGTTTTCTGGATATAATCATGCATATAAAGACAACATTAAAAGTCTTTTCCTTTCTGATCTGATAATTATTGCTGGGTACTGTGAGTTAAGATGATAATTAGATATTTTGTGATATTTCAAACCTTCACCTTGTTAGATAAATGTGGGCCTAATTTGCATTTGGTTTTGTTGTTAGGAACAAGGCGGGCTGGCTGGATAGTGAGCTGAATATGTTTACCCAGCAGTACCTTCACCACAGCAGGTAAACGGCACCGAGACACCTGATGGACTCAACAACACCAGAGATACATTTGGTACAAGTTTCCTCAGCAGAAAGAAGCAACAGACGGGATTGTTTGAATATCTGAAGTACAGAGTAAGCGACACTGTACTTCATTACAAGTAAGAGTTGTAATGTGGATATGTGGAGAGTTAAATAAAAGTTAAAAACACAGGATCAACCATCAATAGAAAAGCCACAACAAGAAAACGATTTAACTACGTCAGCTTTGAACATCCCCTCAGCGATGCTTTTTTCTGTCTCGTTTAGCACCTTCAAGATCTTGAGATCTTGTATCCTGATAAGCACTGTTCAGTAAGTTGTCACCTTCCAATAGAAGCAGCACTACTTACAAATTAGATTGCAGCTATCTGCCAATTGATATTATGTATGTATATATATATATATTTATGTATGTATATATGTATATGTATGTATATATGTATGTATGTATATGTATGTATATGTATGTATGTATGTATGTATGTATATGTATGTATGTATATGTATGTATGTATATTTATATGTATGCATATTTATATGTATGCATATATATTTATATGTATGCATATATATTTATATGTATGTATATATATTTATATGTATGTATATATGTATGCATATATGTATGCATATGTATGTGTGTATGCATATGTATGTATATATATGTATGTATATATATATATACACACACACACACATTTTTTTTTTTACCACTTGGCCAATGCTGCACTCAAGCAAAATGCAGTCCACATATGGTAATGGTAAAGTGTCTTATGTTGTTATTGTTATGAACTGAAAAATTAATTTATTCCTCATGTTGTAGATTTATGAAACAAAGCTTTATTCCAGAGAATGATGCAAACAATGAGGGGTGGTTAACGGCAAAGCAGAAAATCAAAGACTGCTGTTATTTCCATGCCCCGGCGATAAAATGCCCCGCAGATATCTAGTTTCTTAATAAAAACCTAAGTAATGTAAGAACGCTAATTCTCATTGTAGCTTTTATCAAACAGATGAATTGGAGCTTGTGTCCTATTTTCATTGCCACAACAGAGAACTTAAGAATAACAGACACAAAATACCTGCTCCATGCATTCCCTGTTGGTATGGCTCTGACATGAGGGACAATGTCCCTACATCATTTTCTTTATTTTGACCCTGTTGAAATCACTATTCAGTTGCAACATTTAGCATTCTTGAGGAAGAAGACCATATGCAATTCTTACATATTGACTTGAATATCGGAATCTTTAATTACACAAAAAATTCTTCATACTGAATTCTGATTTTCTTTTCTTGGGATTCTAAGTTTTAAAATGCCTTTCAAACTCAACAGATGTTGGTACTGATACCCCAAAGAAAGTGGTCATAGTGAAACACTGTCACTGTTAGCGTTTGTCCACTAGAGGGCAGTGGAGTCATGTTTACACCGGAAATGTCCCAGTTCACTCCTGTTCTGGTCATAATTCTTGAACAACAGTAACTAAATTAAAGGGATTTCTATCAGAAATGTTATTTAAGTGTTTTTTGTAAAACATGACCTGACTCTGCTGATGGGATTATGATCAGATATGTGAATGTGTCTATCAGTGTGTGCCTCTTGGTGTTGGTGGGGCTCTGCTCTAATAATGTAATACCATTGATTAACCCTTGAAATTCAGCTCATCAAGTCAATAATACCATTGATTTGATGAGCTGAATTTGCAGGGAATGTTGATGGCGATAACTTGAGTTACAGTTTGTGATTCTAATCGAGTATCCGGTTTCTGTCCCTGTACATGAATCGTGTCAAGATGTCAGAACGTGTTTTCTGTTGTCTTCCGTACATATCTCATGAACTCTTTCCCCAGGCCACATTTTAGAGAAGAGTATTTTAATGTTAGACATTAGCACTGCTATGGCTTCCTCAGTGTCTTCTTTATCATTGCGTGTTCAACATATGTTTTCTTGCACTGACTGCGTATGTGGGCCAGCCTCTGTTTCTGCAAAGCTGTCTTCTCTGAAGGGAACCTGTGCCACATATGATGGCGTTTCAGCAACTGCTTTACGTGAGCTCTCTTTAATGTGTATATAATGTAATTTAATAATTTGCATCTCAATTGACACAATGGGGATTTGTTGAAAGATATGACCCCACATCAGAGGGAATGAGGGTGTTTAAGTCGGACCATACATTAAAGCCATACACTGTGCATCGCCAAGCAGGAAGCTTTACAACACAAACCTTCAGAGTAAAGACTTGCACTTTATCCATTTGCTCCATTTGCTGCTGTTTTTTTTTCTTTCTAGATAAAGGAACCCCGCCCTCAAATGTATACTCCAAAATATGTTTGTGTATTACTATCAGAGGATGAAAGTACCTGCATGCAGTGAACATTGTACCCTCTTGACCTCCTAAAATATGTACATAAAAATAAAGCAGACACGATGACAAAAACAAAAAAAAATGCTTATAGCAAACTGTGGTTATTCAAAATATGTGGGAGTTTCTGAGTCAAGATACGACACTCCTGGAAGAAAACAGGACGCGTTTTTTTCCAACCAGTTGCTAGATGAAGTCCAGCCTCCAACCACATAAGGTAAAACCTTATTGATCCAGAAGGAAATTCTTTTAATGTCATTCACATAGAAGCTTCAAATGAGCAATGTCGGGTTGACACAAAGTTCTCAAACAGTCAGAGTAGTAAAGTTAAGAGGGAGTAAACCACACAAGAGTGATCAAGAAATGTTTTTTTTCCACAGTGGGCAGTGATACCCAACAATGCTTCACAGGATCTACACACAAAGATGGTAATGATTATCCATCAAGAGCTCCACTGCACACCTAACATTTACACGCAACACTCTGTGAATATATTTATGGGCGTCTCCACTTTTAACCACTCGTGTGTTCCCTCTTAAGCTGCAAGTGAGTCAAATTTGGCCAATTGTGTACCTTACCCACACAAGGTGGTGGAGGGGTTTGAGAGTCCCTCAGATTCCAGGAGCATGGTCACGAGGTGGCTTTGATCTGTTTTTCTCATTAAGCCCCTCTGTTTATGTATTGTGCCTCATTTCCTACGTTCTCCTGTCCCAGTGTAGTCTTTGTGGATGTTTTCACTCCTTCCCCCTTTCCTCTTGTGTGATCATCCAACATGTCCAGCAGTGTTCTCCTAAGCTATGAGGTGGGAGAGGATAGCCTATGGCGGCCAGAGTGGAAAGATTGAGGACATAAGATAAACCTTTATTAGTCCCACAACGGGGAAATTGCAGGGTTACAGCAGCAAAGAGCATATAACAGAATAACATTATATACAATTAAATTAAGGAAATATCTAGAGACGGATTCATTGTGCGAATCATACTTTATTTATTCCAGAATAATTCTTTTCCAATTTTGCGACTGAACGTGAGTTTTAATATTTTTGCAGGCATGAGCTGAGCTGACTTATGATTTTTCACTTAGCAGAGAATCATGTTTAGTATGAGGAAGGACTGGACTGATTTTGACAGTTGTATATTTCTAACTCTAGGGGGACCTTTATCTCCAAAAGTTTTTGAACTATTTATCTTCCTTTTATCATATTTGACCCATTAGAGGGAGTTTTTTTATATTTATTTATCAAAAACACTGATTTTTGGACATAACTTCACATTTAATTAGAGAAATTCAATGAGGGGGATTTGAGGCTTCTTTGGGGACATACCCTTGCTGTCACGGACCACAGTGTAGGCTTAGTTGTAGGAAATGTTTTTGAATAGATACATTTTTTCTAAGCAGTACTGTTGCTTTAGGTTTTTCTTTTTTAAATGATCTCTATTATTATTTGCATTGATTATTAATCTTAAACTAGGAGAATTATTTGTAGCCACAGAGATCTGGAGCGCATCAAGCAATCAATCAATCAATCTTTATTTATATAGACGCAATTCACAACAACAGTTGTCTCAAGGTGCTTTCCAGAAAGAGCAGGTCTAGACCAAACTCTTTATATAATTATCTACAGAGACCCAACAAATTCCTCCGTGAGCAAGCACTTGGCGACAGTGGCGAGATTAAAAACTGCCTTTTATAGGGCAGAAACCTCACACAGATCTCAGGGTGGACGGCCTACTGCCATGACCGGTCGGGTTTGAAAAGAGAGCGAGAGAGACGGGGGGAAAAGCAGCAATGATATCATTTATGCTAATCCACTTTCTTTTTTCTTCCACTTCTCCAGCGTCGGGTCGAGACGCCAGCAGGGATCCCAGGTTGATAATAATAATAGTAATATAACATTTAGCAATAGTTTATGGGAAAATACTATACTATATGAATAATAACAATAATTGTAATCATCATCATGATTATGATCATATTGTAAGCAGCAGCCTCCAACCATGTGACCTTACAGGGTGAACAAGCACAAAGACTCTAGGGAAGAAGTCAAGTTAGTAACATGCAATAATCCAGTAACATGTATTAATCCAGTATCATGCATTAATCCAGTAACATGTATTAATCCAGTGATATGCATTAATCCAGTAACATGCAATAATCCAGTAACATGTATTAATCCAGTAACATGTATTAATCCAGTATCATGCATTAATCCAGTGACATGTATTAATCCAGTGATATGCAATAATCCAGTAACATGCATTAATCCAGTAACATGTAATAATCCAGTAACATGCATTAATCCAGTAACATGTAATAATCCAGTAACATGCATTATAGTGAGAGGGATGTATAAAGAGGGACAGTGAGAGAGGAAGACAAGCTCAGTGCATCATGGGAGATCCCCTACCAACCTATAGCAGCATAGCTAAGAGCTAGCTAAAGCCGGCCCTAATTATAAGCTACATCATAAAGGAAGGTTTAAGCCTACTTTAAAATGTAGAGAGGGTTCCTGCCCCCCGAACTGAGACTGGGAGATGGGCCCACAGGAGAGGAGCCTGACAACTGAACGCTCAACTCTTGGGACTAGAAGTAACCCTGCATGCTGGGAGCGCAGTGTTCTGGTTGGACAATATGGAACTATGAGCTCCTTCAGATATGTTGACCTTTACCCTGACCTTTAAGGTTTTTGTACTTAAGCAAAAGGATTTTGAATTTGATTCTAGATTTTACCGGGAGCCAATGCAGGGAAGTTAGTCTGAGAGATCTATGTTATCTTAACCTGATTCTGGTCAGCACATGTGCAGCAGTGTTTTGGATCAGCTGGAGGGGCTTCAGAGACGTAGTCTGGAAGAAACAAATGCATGTAAGTAATTTTTCTGCATCTTCTTGAGACAGAATGTTCCATAGTCAAAGCAACAAAGGGAGCATATTCTGTGCCTATACTGTGGCCCAAACACAGTTCCCCGGCCCCCAGCAGGGTGGAGCGACAGTGAGAGCCGCTGCTGGTGAGTACAGCTGGAGAGGCTGGCCGGATACATGTTGGGGTTGGGCTATTCATGGTGAGGAAGATGAGTTTAAAGCTTTGATTGATCTCACCAATATTGGCAGGGTGGTTTGGAGGACATCACTAATTGCAGGAACTGCAGGAGCTGCTGGAGCGACAGAATCCCCTGGAGCTGTAGAGTGGTAGATGACGAGGATATAGATGAAGGCTGCAGCCCCCTGACCACATATCCATATATATGAGCATATTGAAGCTTGACAGCTTGCAGGTGATTGACTTACCTGATGGAACACGAGTGGAGGAAAATAGCGATGGGCCGCTGAGGCCTATAGTCCGGATCTGCTTGTGATGGAGAGATTATGCGTACCAGAACACTTTTGTATGACTTTTAACTTGGAGTTCACATATTGAATAATTGACTTAAACTCTGCAGGAGTGCGGAGCTTCAGTCACATGATGACAGTAAATCGATCCACGTGTAAAGCACTTTCATCCAGTGGTGTAGCGTGGGTTACCCCTCAGCCCTCCTTTCCATCAGTCCAGGCCAGACCAGACCGGTTCTCTTTCTCCAAAATGTTCACAGAATTACAGGCGTTCGCTGCAAACATCCATAAAAATTAGAAAAGGTACGGTGTCCGACAGCGAAACACATTAAGAGAAATGATCTGCAAAAGCCACACGCCAATGGAATTGAAGCACACTAAAAAGTGATGCATCCCCGAAGACGTATTTAATTCTGCCTTTTCGGGGAATGAAACAGATCTAACACACAAACATGTTATGATGTTGTGAGGGAAAGGGTGTGCTATTTATTTTATTAATAACTACTACGTTATCCTTTTTTTCTGTTGAAATTTTGCGGCCCTAAGAATTCTGCGCCCAGGACAACCATCCCCGTTGCCGCGTTGCCCCGCCCACGCCATGCTGTTGCTTTCATCCATAGTCCTCAGCAGCTTTCCTCCTGTTCAACAGTTCACTCACTCACTCGGATCCTGACATGTGCACAAGTAGATCTCGGGATCAAACCTCCAGTGGATGACCCGTTCTACTTCCTGAGCCGAAGCTTTCTTGATTTCTATTGGTGTCAGATGCGAATGTCCTCCAAACATCATCAGACCGGTGTGTCGTTCTTCAAACACAACATCAACACAGGTTAAAACGTCAGCAAACTGAAATGTTCCTGTTGATTCTCATACAGGTTGCATGTTGTCATTTTCACTAGACGGTACTGAAGAGTTCCTAAACCCTCTGAGGAAATCCTGTTTGAAGATTGTGAAGCTCTTTTCTAAAGGCATTTATTGGCTCCACTTCAGCCTCCTTGTGGCAAACTTTCCTTTTCTAAACAAACCTGTGATGAACCTGTCCTCCAGACGAGCCGGGTGTTCTCTACCTGTGGAACCACAGGGGCGGGTCTTCAATCACCTCCCTATTGGTTGCCTCCAACAGGGTATTATGGGCCCATAATGATCAGGACACCTTAATCTAATGCACCGTTCCTCTGGCGGAATCCGGACCTTTCAGAAAAAATGTCATCAAAAATGCAATTATAGCAATTTGAGAAATCCTGCAAACATTGTGTTAGCAGACAAACCTAGAAATGAACAATTAAATGAAACGCCTGATTTTCAACGTATAGTTCACAAATGTTGTAGTTTTTAGATAAAGCTGTTGTTCACAATGTCCCAAACTCTTTACAGTTTAACACTTTATTTATTTTGAATTTACTGATTGTATGTTGTTTTTTTGTGGTGGTGGTGGTGGTGGTGGTGGATTATCTGTATTTGGTCCCTGTCATAAAACTGCTAGTCATGTAACAATGAATAAACAAATACATTTAAAATGCTTTGAATAAAATGACAAACCCGGCGTCAAATCAACATTTAGGTGAAGTTGACTCAGTTCGCTCCAAAGAACTGAGCCTGAGGCCCAATAATCCGTTTCTCCCTCAGTGGATCAAACCGGAGACAATTTAAGGCTTTATCTTTTCACCTAACTGACCACGTTGGTCCTATTTTTATTTTGTTACTTACTTTTATACTATGTTCACCGTGAGAATCCTATTATTATTATTACTGATATGATTCCTATTATTACTATTATTATTATAATTGTTATCATAAACCCTTTAATGTCCTTCTCAACAGTTTGGTTGGTTTAGTTATTAACAATGGCTGCTGAGAAAATCCCAATTGATAAGGAGGATTTGGCGCATTAAAGCATAGAAGGACTTTCTAAATAGCATAATGTAACTTAATAAAAAAAAAAAAAAAAATCTAATGAGGGTAAAATAGTTTACTGAAAATATATCATATTATTACAAAATACATACATATTATTTCAACATATTAAAAGGTTGAAATAATCTAATTAAAACTGACTATTTTCCATGAAATATGAAATTTCATCATTAACCCATTTAATAAAATGTTTTTTGTTTTTTTTACTGTTAAATACATGTTCGACAAAACGATTTGTTGTTTTATCGAACATTTTCAGTGTCTAAGATATTATTATATAATTATTAAACCTCCCAAAGAAATAGAATATAGAAATAAAATAATTTCTTTCCCTTTTTTTTTTTTTTTAAAGCGTAAAAGTAATAGTTGTGGCACTAACCATTGTTATAATATTCATTTAATAAAAATGTATGTGTGCGCCCAGCATATAGTTTAGAATTGCTTTCTGATACTAATAATGATGACGATAATAATGATGATGATAATAATAATTATAAAAATAATGATAAAAATAACAATATTGATAATAATAATGATGATGATGAAAATAATAATAATAATGATATTGATAAGAATGTAATAATAATAATAATAATAATAATATTGCTTGGTTGTATAAGAAAACCTTTCAGTGGTGCAGACCTAATTACAACTTTGCATCAAAGCCTCCAAAATTAGACATTGAGTCACATAATACAAACATTGTAGCACCGGGATGTCGTGCAGACTTGGGCTGTTATTCAAGCGCTCAGAACCACCAGCATCATGCTCTTCACTTCTTCTCCTGTGAAAAATTGCTCAATGAATAGGCGCCTCAGACGGCTTCTTAGCAAACAAAATGCATCTTGCATGGTGGATCCACATTGCTTGATCAACAAAATGGCAACATTGATCCTGGAGGTGGCTCTGAGCCCCATGAAGGTCTCATGCTCTGCTGGCCTGTGAGCCCGGCTTGTTCTTGCTGTAATGGTCTGTGAAAAAGCAAGTTAGAGATGCTTTCGATAGACCCATAACGTGCCGACAAACAGCACAAAACACCCGACCATAAGAAATTAGCTATGTTTCCATTGCCAGTTTTATCTTTTGGAAATCTTTGACTTTATTTTTGTATCCTCGCTGAGAACAGTATGACTAATCTGCAGTTTTTTCTTTGCTTGTCGCTTCAATAAAGGGGCAAAGAACGCGGAGGTGTGTCGGCTTGAACTGCGGATTTGAAGAGTTTGGAACAAATTCACAATTACCTTCATTCTCCTGAATCCCTCTGGTCAGTCTCTTCCAGTACAATGACCTGAACAGAGGTTCTGTCGTCAGCCCGACGCTGCTTTCAGGGTTTGTTAGTTGTCATCCACAGGGCCGAATTGAAATTCCTGATGCATTTAGAGAAACGTGAACCCCAAATATACCAGCTGAGTTTTAATGGAAGCAAAACATCAGGTTTGGTGTGGCACATTTCTGTGAAACAGTAAGAACCAAAGGATTTGCTAACCAACAGCTTATACACCATGTCTGTGTATCAAATGCCCACTCATAATCTCAATTACTGAGGTTTGGCTTTGGTGGCCAAAGCAGTCAGTGGCACCCCACAACTTGAAAATGGATGTTAAAATCTTATGGAAATAATTTCCTCCATCTGGAAATTGGATTAGGGTTTGAGCTAACGTTTGTGTTTCACTTGTTTAGTGAAACCTCCATGGTTTTCTGATGTAGAAGCCTCATGTTCTCAGCCATATTTCTCAACATGGAGCATCCTGTCAGTCAGTTGGGATGAAGGTATTCAAAGAAAACAAGCCAAAATAAGAAAAGTGGAGAGGTTCAGAACCCAGTTTTACATTAACGTCGGTATCTGGGTTTTTTTTCTCCAATGAAAACGATTTTTCTCTAGAGAAGGGTTAGAATCGGTAAAGTCTTCACAGATCGTCTTTATTCCCATATGTAGTATCTTACGAAACTAATGTGTTTAATCATATGACCACGGAGTAGATCTAGACTCCATGTGTGTTAATGGGGACCCTGCTGCTCATTTTAACCTTACGGCACCTGCACAGATAAATCCAGCCGGGTTGACCTGTTACTGAGCTGCACCTCAGTCCTGAACATTCAAATGCTGCTTCACTGGAAAAGTACGTGTGTGCAAAAGTAGAGATAGAAAAAATATCCGGATTTTTTTGTTCGTGAGAAGAACTGTTAGGTCCAAGAATACATCTAAAACATCAAAAGGATGGTATCTTAAAATCCATCCGGCATGAGTTTGTGTATTGTGTGTTGTGTCAGAACGGTGTTGTTTGGAACAGACAGGCATGATGGGACTTTTGCTCTTTGGTGAACTGGGGTTTTCATGGTTGGGTCACCAAGATTGATTAAGTGAAACCAATTGAAAAACTGCGTGGTAAATGGGGGCTTCTACTTTAATGCTGCTCACACAGACTCTTTTCTTTTCGGCATTTGTGAAGGCAAGCCTGATCTAACCGATTAATATAAAAACAAGCAACCAGCTTATCACATGATAGTGATGCTGCGTGTCAGCAGAGGACATGATAGCCAGATAGAACTCAGTCAGAACCAAATCATTGGTGGCAAAGACTCCAGCTTCCATTCTGAGTCTATGTGGTCCTGTTCTTAATAACCTGTGAGACAGACTGAAACACCAACATCATGGTTGTAATGGCTGAAAATGATTTTGTACTGTGTCGAACATCACAGTATAAATACGATTATATCCCCTAAAAATCGGGGATATGATGGAATCGTAATGACCGCGTCCACCGCAGATCCTTGGTGTTAACGTGAGAACTCTAAAACTATTTCATGGACCGTTTTCAAGTTTTATACCCATGTACACCTGAGTGTCAGGAAGTACTGGATTGATTGTGAGAGAGGTTGGTTGAATATTTCCAGTACTAAGGGGAGCTTTTTCTCCAAAGGTTCTTGGACATAACCTCAGCCACTGGTCCAATACAGTCCAAATTT
The DNA here is from genome assembly GCA_009660295.1 of Lophius piscatorius. NCBI lineage: Eukaryota > Metazoa > Chordata > Actinopteri > Lophiiformes > Lophiidae > Lophius > Lophius piscatorius. Next base: position 139,256 of record VRLP01000265.1, read on the forward strand.
GGTGCATATGAATCGACTGGAGGAGACCTGTCTTGTATATAACATATTTCACTCTAATAATTCATATTTTACCCACTAGGGGGAGCATTTTAACTTAAAACACTGTTTTCTGGACATCTAATTTGAGCTGTTCAATCACAGGGGACGGCTTGTCAAACGCAGGGGGTTTGGGGCTTTTCGGCGATAAAAACCTTGCTGGCAGGGATGACGGTGCAGGACCAGTGGTAAATATGACATTGCGGAATTAGGATTCATGGATTAGGGGTCATCCAGTTTGTTTGTGTCTCTGATGGGTGAAATACAAACAAACAATCTGTGCTTTGCTGGACCGGTTTTCCTGTTCCTGGACTAATGTCTCTGCTCCTGGATCTAGATTCGGTTCATTTGTCCGTGTACAAAATATGCTGAGCTGATGGACTCTTTGTTGTTTCTGTCACCTCCCGTCGGATCTGTTGCCTGTAAGTTTAGTGATTACCATTAAATCGAAGAACTGAACCTTTACTGTCATTGTCTGCTGTTCCTGCGTTTGGGCTCTCATCCCCGAACGTTCCAAAGTATGACAATATCTCCGATAAATGTTCAAACTGAAAAACAATCATGCAAAATAAATAAGGAGCTTAAATATCAAGTATTTTAAACTTTTGGGGTACGTTTCCCCCTGCTCCTCCGGGATAGCATGCAGAAAACAGAATGATAAAGTTTTAGGAAAACAGCTTCAACTTGTAACTTTGCAACGGGAAAAATGAAAATGACAAAAACTCCTAAATAGCAAAAGGTACTGATTCACCAGCGGCTGTTGAAGGCACAAAGTTTTGTGAGAAACATTTCACTTTTTTTGAGTAATGCTCCGTAAATGAAGCCTGAAACACTGCAGAAACAGACATGCTAGAAAAAAGCAATTGAATCTGTAAATTGTAATCAAATTGTCTTGAAATTAGCCAAAAACTTGGGTAAGAAAATGTACTATGTCTAAACAAACATAAGAAACATCATAATGGGCCTTAAAGCTGGACATAATTGCTGACCTGCTGATCTTCTTATTGGGACACGACCGCTTTACCGCCTGAGCTAGCAGACAAAGAGTGGAAAGTCATTTATTTAATATTAATTTACTTAAAATGAGGTATTTAAGTGCCTTGACTGAACAGATTTTAAGAATCTATACTTTCATCCAAGATTAATAATTAGGAGAAAGAGTTTATGATGAGTCAAAATTTCCTCAAGTAGAGTTATCTTATTCTGAAAATCAGGTATTTTATTTTTTTTCAAAATAAAATTATTTTCTCATGAAACATGAAAGATGCCTGAACAGATCATTTTTCTTTTGAGACGAAAAAACAAGATACATTTCCTAGAAACGTATATATTTTTAACCCACTTCCTGTGTCACCCCTCCCCTCCATCTTCATGGTAGCACCGAATCACGACTGCATGTCTGCTGACAAACAAGTAGGCATTAATAACATTTGGAGGTTGAAAGGAACCAAAAGAAGTCGGGAGAAGGAGGGTCCTGTGTCTTCTTCTTCTATTTATTTGCACTGAAAAAACATGAATAACTTCACCTTAACTTAAAAATACATTTCTGGCACAGAAACAATGACTGTAGATTTTTTTTCCAACCATCGTTCTTAACAATATGGCCGCCTTTGGTTCGGCGGAACTACAGAAAAAAGAACACTTTCAATGTACCAGTGAGCATTGAAATAAATGTTCAACTAAAAAACGCATGGGTGGAAGTCCAAGTTTGCGTTATAATTTAAATTTTACGTACTTCCTGGATCTTGGGCAAAAGTGAATAACGCTCACTACAACAAAGTGTAGCTGGAATGTTCCATGAAAAGATTCTGAAGGAGACATAGAAGAGTTACGATCTTCTCTGGAGGTATAGAAACAGCAATTCTTAGTTTCAGGTTGTTAATAAATGATAACAAGACATTGTGTTTAGCACCAACCAAGACGTTCTAACCCTGAATTTGATGCAATATTGATTCCAAATGTCAATTTTAGGAAACCATTAAAAATAACCAGGAAATTTTTAGACAAATTTGGAGCTCTCTCTCTCTCTCTCTCTCTCTCTCTCTCTCTCTCTCTCTCTCTCTCTCTCTCTGGATGCACGAACGGATCCTTTCCCACTTGTTTTATTGCGTTAGTCGTGGGGAATGTGCCAGACAGGCACTTAGTATCACACTAGAGTCTTTGTAAGGATATTCCTTAAATTTTTGGAAGAAAGCCGTTTCAGGATCATCACCGTTTCAGGATCATCACCGTTTCAGGATCATCACCGTTTCAGGATCATCACTGAAAATAACTTCCGGGCTTTGAGAAAACTAAAGCCTTCACTCAAATCAGTGTCACTTTCCGTGGGTTAGCTCTGTAGAATCCGTCACAAAAGGTCATGTCAGGGGTAAACAGCCCAGGACATGGAAGTGGAGAGCAAAGACTTACCCAGTCTGGCGGCCAATCGTGAAGCTGCTGATGGAGGACACTGGGGAACCAGGTAGTTGAATTTATGAGGGACTGGGCAGTTGATTCTCTGAGGGATTGAGGGACTAAGTTCTGGAATCTCTGGACGACAGGTCGAGGCAAACACAGCCTTCTTGGCACCATGATAAACTTACAGTCCAAAATAAGAGACACAGGAATACCAATTTGGAACAGGTGAGAATCAGGTGGAAATCGGTGGATAAATAAAACAATCGGGAAACCAGAACAAGGAGTGAAAGCATAAAGTTAATGGACACGTAAAAAATGAAACAGGACATGAAGACAAAAAGGCCAGACATGATCGATAAATATACAAGAATCATCAGTTGATGACAATTCCCCTGTGAAATTTAAAACACTTCATAGCAATTTCATCAATAGGTTCCATATCCTCCTTTCGTTGGGTTCAGAGTAGAGATTGTTTTGGAAACATGCCATGAAGATTGATGACCGACCATCAGAGTCGCCTAAAACAACGCATTTCCTTTGAACCACACGATATACGGTTCAAAATGTCAAAGCCTACACTGTAAAAACTAATTCTGTAGTGTTTATGGTAAAATGCCGGCAGCTATAGTAGCCAGAATTTCACCATGAAAAACAATGACTGTCTGTAAGACATTACGGTAAAATACCACCAAAAAACAGATTTACTACAAACTTGTTTACAGTCCAAATGCATTAAATAAAAGTACACTTACAGTAAAGTCAGACTTTTAAAAAAAAATCTACAGTATTTCACAATAATGCACTATTTTCATTTGGTTTTCTGTAGAAATTAAGATAATACTAATAATAATACTAATAATTTTAGGTTAAATAGCACCTTACATACATAAAATGCGACTAAAAGTGCTTTACAGTGTGGGACTCAAAACAGCAATAAAGAATAAAAAAAAAAAAACAAGACATAAATACATAAATAAATTTGAAAAATACATCAAAACACTTGGCATTAAAAATAAGGATCAAAAGAGAAATACAATAAATAACATTTTAAAATGGAGTAAAAGATCCAATAAAAAGCAGAAAATGCAGACAGTATAAAATGGCAGAAAGGGCCGGAAATATACCACATTAACTAAACGGCCGTCTAAACAAGTCGGTCTGTAGTTGAGTTTTAAAAATTTCAGCGGAGCTTCCATGTCCAATGTGAACGGGCAGAGTTTTCCAGAGTGTCTCAGAGCGTAGTAGTTAAAATCGTTTACCCCACTTGTTTTTGGGTCACTTTAGGAACACTTAAAATACCAGCATCACAAATGATCAGATAAGATGGTTGATAAGTGATTAAAAGGTCCAACATGTAAAAAGGTGCTTTATCATTAAGCGATTTGTAAGTGTGTAAAAGAACCTTAAGATCAATTCTAAAAGAAACGGGAAGCAGGGTAACTGAATCCAGAGTAATGTGCTCAGTCTGGTGGAATCTTTTTGAACTAGCTGACGTCTTTGCAATCAGCCTTTTTAGTAGAGCAGTGAACCGACATGACATTAGTCCAACCTACTAGTAATAAACGCACCTAACAACTGCTCAGCATCCTGCATGGTTAAGAAAGGCATCACTTTGGCAACATTTCTCCGATGAAAGAACGCTGTTAAAAGAAGTTGTGCTCTTAATACATGGTTTAAGGTATATTTTAATCTACTGACCACACTGTAAACAATTGTCAGTAAAAGTTACAGTTAAAAAACCGTCAAGTGAAACATTAAGAGACGGTAAAAATCAAAACATTAGGGTGAATTACCCTTATTCAAGATCAATTAAATAACTATATTTTGTAATAGTCAATTAATTTTTATTGTGAAAACATAAACTTTTGATCAAATTAACAGAAGAAGTACCATAATGTCACAAGGAAATCCTTCCCGTAAAAGTAACAGTGTTATTCTGTCTAAAGTACAGATTTTACTAGCATGCTCATTAGAATATACCAAAAGAAAAAACATTCAGAGAGAGTTTGCCTAGTTTCTACAGAAACAAATTCTTAATAGTGTGTGACTGTGAAATACTTAAGATTTGAAAGAGTCTCAAAACATTTCATGTAATGCCCTTGTACCGTAAACAAGTTTACAGTACATTCCTTTTATATGGTAGAGTTTAAAGTACATTGTAACTACAGTACGTGTTATGATTGATATGTTTGTAAAGCTTGAAAAAAAAGCTAGAATTAATTGAGTGGCAGATATCCGTCTGACGAGAAAAACAACCACACTTCAGTCTGAATAAAATCTAAATAAATAAAAGGAAACAATGAATATAAAGTGGTAGAAATGATTTAAAATGTCAAATGCCCAGCTACGTGTCATGGTTATTATATTTGATATATCTTGTGAGGATTGCATAGTTTGTGAGATATGCTCATGATTACCCATGGGTCAAGGGACATACTGGTGATTACATAGGATAATAATGCTTTTACCAGTTGTTCTGTTTGGACCCAGTTGTTCTGTTTGGACCCTGTTGTTCTGTTTGGACCCTGTTGTTCTGTGTGGCTGCTGAAACAGATGACGGGCCTCATGTCAGAATAGCAGCCTCTGGTAGGTTGAGAGCTGAGTCCCAGTTGATCGGCAGGCTTGAGAGGCGTTAAGAGGGGAAGAGAAACTGTAAATCCATGAATACAGTTTATGGGAATGTCAGAACTATTGTGATTCTAGAAGATGTCATTTAACAGGATACGCCTCTTCAGTCCAAACTGATGGATTGAAGAGTAAGGTTAATACTTTACCCGGATGTAGGTTCTGGCTTATCCTGGAGGTGATTACATATTGGCGACAATACGTGTCTCGCAAGATGTGAAATGAAATAAAATTGAAAAATAAAATAAAATAGAATAAAATAAAATAATATAAAATAAAATAAAATAAATAATAATAAATAAAATAAAATAAAATAAAATAAAATAAATATAAATATAAATAAAATAAAATAAAATAAAATAAAATAAAATAAGATAAAATTAAATGAAATTAAATTAAATCAATTAAATCAAACAATTATAGCCATTTGGATTAGTGACGACATAGTATGGCTATTGCTGCCTTTGTTCATTTGATTCCTTTTATGTTTCTTTGGGGGTGGAGCTGGGGAATCAGGGGGCTGAACGGAGACGCTGAAGTTGAAGGCGAGGAGTTAACCACCCTACAGAGTATTTGAGAGATACTCAGACAGTTTGTTGGAGTTGGCGGTAAAATTAGAGGCTGGAAATAACTCAGACATTAATGGAGGAATCTGCATGTATCTTTCCTTCACCTACTGTACCGTTGTTCCTCAGTGGAGGTTTCCGCTCACTGACTGCTTTTTCTAGTTATCATTCTTACCAGGGCGGGGCTACCTCACTCCCTCCTCATCTGACCCCAACTACCATGACATCTGCACCCCCGACTTCAACCTGGTTCATCATCACACCTGAAAACTGCTGTGTATAAACCTAAACCCAATTCTTCGTCAGATTGTCTGTTTATCCTTGTGATATTCAAGCTTAAGACTTCTTTCTCTAGCTTTTTAAAATTTTGCATAAACATTTTTTGAATTCTTGCTCACTCAGTCTCCCTCGCCCAGGTAAATTCCGACTCCTCTGTTCACCTGCTGTAACAGTTCAATAATTGGTTACAAAAAAGGGTGTAACTTGTAATGTTTGTAACTGTACATCATTTCTACACATTTTTAAATATATATTTCTATTGTATTAAACACTATTGTACTATTCTGCACTTTATTTGGATAAGATTTGGTATCCTCCTGAAAATAAAAGAAAAACCATCAAAGTCAGTAATAACACTCAGAGGGATGGATGAATGTAGTTTGGGAACATGGAATAGGATGAAGTTATAGATTATTCTGGGTCTCAAGCCAAACATTATATTATAATAATACATATGAAGGGATGCCACACTCTCAGCCGGCATTTGCATTTACCTTTATTACAAATAAAAAAAAACACATTATCTTCATTTTATAGGATATATTTCGACATAGAATTAGATAAATATATCAAAGCAGACTTAAACTTATGATATGTTATGGAATAGTTGTTATCACGGATTTATTTATCCTTGTCCATCCTAGAAGCCCGTATCTTCAATTATATGTTATAAAAGACTACAAACACCACTGACCTTCATATTGTGCCGACACTTCTGTCAACTACGAGACAATATGGATATAAGATTCATTTCTTAATGAGTTGAGGTGATTTGGGTGTGGTCCCTGAACAATAATAATAATAATAATTATTATTATTATTATAATAATAAGAGTGTTTATCATATATCACATACAGAGACTTTCATTATCTGACCTACTTTACATTAAATTCACCTGTGTGATTTTCAATAATGTCCATACTTTGACTTATAGGTTATTATTCCATCAATATAACATTATTTATCTCAGTTTTTGCATAGTATAGCTGGCTTTCCATTTTATTCAACCTTTATAATATTTATAGTGTCTGGATACTTTTCTACATTATATTACACTTTACTGTAAATTTACAATATCAAACTGATGGCCTGAAAAGTTCTGTTATTTCTTCATGGGTTCTTATTGGATTTGAGAATCATGTTACCAGATATAGTGTCGTGCGATTTTACATCACGATCGTGACAGTTTTCTCAGAAGTCACAGAATGTAAACAGTGTTTGAATTTCCTTATTCTTTTTCTTTTTGTTCTATGCATACAGAACAAAAACAAAGTTTGTAATATATATATAAAATATATATTTATGTAAATTTGATGTATTTTTGCTCACCAAAACACAGAGACGGATGAGAGCTCCTGAGTCACAGCCACCACTTCCAAACCGCTAAACTATTTATGATACCAACAGTAAAAAAAAATGCTAATAAAATAAGAAATTATATAAAAAAAGTTTAATCTTAGATTTTCTTATGTTCTGAGTATACAGGTATGTTCAGACTGCTTTAATGTTTGAAAGAGTTGTTATCACATATTATATCTTCCAGATGTTTTTCACTCACCATTCAAAGTTAAGTCTTATATCTTATATCATTTTTCTTCTGTGACTCATAGAGGAAGGGTTGGGCACACTTTCACAGAAGGTTCCTGCTGTCGAACCCTTTTTCCAATCAGTTGTAGTTCTGATGTCTGAACAGCAATAGAAGAAGTTAATTGTTATAAATAGGTTTATTGATATTAGCTTGCACTGCCTGCTGATTTTGTGTTATGTTGCATTTATTATCCAGAGTGTGGAAGAGGATACAGGAATGGGTTCCAACCTTTTTACAATATATTTTCAAAAACCTTGTTTTTCACAAAAGAACTAAGTACTTTTTATTCCATGGTTACAATTAGACCTTAAGCTCATTCTGGCGGTTGGCCACTTCCGTAGCAAATCTCAAAAATCACTTAGCATTTTCCAAGAAACTTACATCCCTCAAAAACTGAGGGCGACATCTGGGGATATTGGGGAATTTAAAAAAAAACATTTTTATGGACGGTTAAGATTCTGAAAATAGAACTTTATCTCAGATATATAATTAACAACAATTGCAATCATTCTTTTGATCTGTCTTTCTTCCTAGAAATACACATGTGGCGGTGGATCCCTAATTATGTCATGCTTTAGGGCGTTTTTTGGTTTGTTTGCAGCTGTTACAAGTCAAGACATCTTCTCTTTAATGTCAGTAGTGTCTCCATTGCTTGCAGCACATTGATGCGGACAGTTCGTCACATGAGCAGGAATCTACTGCATATCTTATTTACAGACACATTTAATTTTTAAAAGATCATATTCCATGTGCCATGAAAAAAAAAAAAATCAGATCTGAGGCATATATGAACAATCTGATTCAGGCCACATATTTCCTTCAGTATGAACGTGGAGACCCGGTCTGGACTGTGTGTGTGTGTGTGTGTGTGTGTGTGTGTGAGTGTGTGTGTGTGTATCCCTTCCTTCCCATTGGCTGCTGAAACTTGTTGGAGCTTTTCCCTCTCGAATAAGAGAAAGCAATAAGAACCTATCGGTGCGCGCGGCCCGTCCCCCCTCCTCGAGCACGAGTGGTCCAGACTTGTCCGCGAGACCGTCAAAGTAGTCCTTCACGCGGGTTAAATAAGCTCATGTAGAGAAAGAGCACTTACATGTTGTGAAATCCATGAGTAGCGTGGGGACCTGCGCTCCTCCAAGAGCCCCGGTAGCTGCAGACTGCGTTCGGAGCACGTCATCTCTCTCCTGCTGGCACAAAGCCCCACTTTCAAAACATTTGTGACCATCGAGTCTACACGTGAGGTGGACATCTACAGACTTTTCCCGTCCTTTTTTTAAAATTTTTTATTTTATTGTCTTTATTTAATGTCGTCTTTGCCAGGAACGGTCCCGCGGATGATGCGCCCAGCTCCCGGACAGAATTATCCCCGCACCGGGTTTCCTCTGGAAGGTAGGCCGCCTGCTGGGCCTCTGGCCCCGGATTGGACGCTTAGGGATGAGAGCCAACACCTGAAGGCTCCAACTCTGGAGAATCTGGAGAAAATGGCTTTTAAAGTAGAAAAATGTTTGTTCGTAAAACAAATTTGTTCACAGGATTAAATTGTTCGTTTTAAAAAACGTTGCTACAATAGCTCACTGGATTAAATATATAAAAAAGTAAATAAATTGTATAAGGATGTATTAAATTCTCATTTACTACATCGTCCTGAAAGATTAGATAAGTTCTTACTATAATCTAAAATAATGTAGGGTTTCCTCAACTGTAGTCTAAAATAGTTCGTTAAAAAAACAATAAAACAAATAAACAGATATTCCAGGCTCCTAACCTTCTCCTCTGGTTCTGGTGGTAGCTGGAAGTGTTTCTATAATTCACTATTTTACCAGTTATTTCAGAAAAAAACAACAAAATTCCTGCACGAACACGCAGACAAACGTTTTATCTGCAGCTGCCTGTGAACGCCGGAGCTCCCGGCTGACTCTGACCTTGTGTCGCCCGCAGTGTCCACTCCTCTGGGACAGGGTCGGGTCAACCAGCTCGGAGGGGTCTTCATTAACGGCCGTCCTCTGCCCAACCACATCCGACACAAGATCGTGGAGATGGCCCACCATGGGATCCGGCCCTGCGTCATCTCCCGACAGCTGCGGGTCTCACACGGCTGCGTCTCCAAGATTCTGTGCCGCTACCAGGAGACCGGCTCCATCAGGCCCGGAGCCATAGGAGGCAGCAAGCCCAGGGTGAGCAGAAAAACAATAATCAGAATAACAACAATAATAATACTAATAATAAGAGTTGACATTTAGTGACGCTTTTGTTGTTCCTCTCTTCCTGCCGGCCCTGCGGTCCCACCTGCAGCAGGTAGCCACGCCGGACGTGGAGAAGCGGATAGAGGAGTACAAGAGAGAGAACCCCGGCATGTTCAGCTGGGAGATCCGGGATAAACTGCTGAAGGACGGAGTGTGTGACAGAAGCACGGTCCCTTCAGGTGAGGCCTCCTCCGGTAAGCCACGTTTAATCAAATTACATTAAATGCTACGCCGTATTTTTTGTCTCCCATTATTATTATTATTATTATTATTATTATTATTGTTAGTATTAGTATTATCATTATTAATAATATAACATAGATTATTATTATTATTATTAATTAATAGATTGTAATTATTATTATTGTTATTATTATTATTAATATTATTATTATTAATAATAATAATATGACATAGATTATTATTATTAGATTATTATTATTATTATTATTACTTATAAAGCGGCCTCTTTGTCCACAGTGAGTTCCATCAGCCGCGTACTTCGAGCTCGGTTCGGGAAAAAAGACGACGATGACGAGTGTGACAAAAAGGATGAAGATGGAGAGAGGAAAAGCAAACACAGCATCGACGGCATCCTCAGCGACAAAGGTAGGCCCCCGGGAGGGAAAGCCGGCCCGGCCCGCGTTAGCACCTACACGCAGCTGGGACTACCGTCTGTGCGCTGATTTGCCTACAAATTGGGCCTAAACGGGCCGTTTTGTGGTTCGGGGGTTTTTCCTCAGTTAAGCTCTTCTCCCAGGAGCCGCTTAATTATTTCTGATCGGGAGCGGCGGAGCGGAGCCGCTCCCGCTGCGCCGCTCCGACTGACTGACTGATGATGCCAGTCAGGATCAATTACACGCGGCCTGAACGGCCCAGTTGGTCACAGCCGGGGGGCCGTGGGGGGCAGCCGCCTCACCGCGGCCTGCCTCCACGCAGCCCGGCGTGATGCCTTCAAGTTCAGCCTCAAAGTAACGGGAATTTTAATTTTTTTTTTGTTGCGCTGGATGATTTTGAAGCAGTTTAGAAAAAGCTGAAACAATACTAATAAGTTAGCTGATTTAATCAATATTTAGAAACGTAATGGTGGAAATAAAAACAACATAATTTAATTTATCCAAAAAACGGCAACCAACCCCAATCAAAATGTATTTTTTTTTTTACATTCATAAATGCATATTTTTTTCTTTCAAACGGGAAAAGACTACAAATATTTCTTAAGAATTAAATTTGAGGTACATTATTTTTGAGGCCCTGATTTTAAATTGTAGTTATTAAATAGACATATTATGGGACACATTATGGCCATTTTAAATTGACTATTTAATTATTACTGGGTGTCATGGTATTGTTTGATTGACCTGATTACATTTAGGTGTGAATTAATGGGTGAATTCAGGATTAAGAAAAAAATAAAATTGTTGTTGATTTTGTCAGAATAGTCATTGCAATAATTTTCTTTTGTTCATTGTTCATTTCCTAGGGAACAATGCATGTATCTTGATGGGAAAAAAATTGGGCATATTGGGGTTCGGTATAAATCAATGCGTGTAATTTGGTTCAGATCCAAATCAATTTTGATGCACCAGATTTAAATAGGGCGCAGGTTCTCCTGTAAATTCTAATTTGCATTGTTTATATGAGTTTTGATCTTGAATCAAGCTTGATTTAATTGGGGTGCTGTTGGGCCTTGGTGGCGTAATGTGATCCACTGAGTGACATTCTAAAGGTATTCTAGAATGTTTCACACCATCTTTTTTACTGCTGCTGTTCTCCCTCCATCAGCAGAAACTGTAGAGTAACATCCAGTCTGGTATTTCTCTGGTAGGTCTGCGATGTTGCAGCATCAGTTGTCCCTTAAATTAGACTGAAGGCCCGTCGTTCCCAGTGGTTCCCAACCACTGGTTTCACTGGTGACTTATTTTTCTTTTCGTGTTCTTCAGAAGATCAGCCTAGCTACTGTGTCACTGTCATCCGGGCCTGGCGTTTAATAATTTGAAGCCTTAGCCTATTACACCTGGTAATGAAACGGGTCTCTGTTGAATAGGCGTCAGTGTTGGAGAGGGGTGTAATAGCTCCAAGGCATGGTAAGAAATATATTTATCCCCTATCAGCCCTCACTCTTACCGTTCCAGGCACATGCATTCTGTCGAGGGGCTTTAAAGCAGATTAAATGGAGCCTTTTATTTCTTTTTCACTTTCATCTTTCAGCAGCTCTCTTCGTGGTGTGGAGCCCGCGGCGTAAATTCATGAGATTTTAAGGTTTCCACTCGTGTTGTTTGGATTATATTTTTGAATATTCATTTCTGGTCCCTTTTTTATGGGATTGTTTTTGGTTCAGATAGTATTTTGGCAGCAGGCTGAAGGACAGAGGTGTGACTGAGGCATCAGATAATGTTGTTATTCCACATGATATGCTTGGGCAGGTGTAGGTGCTATAGGCCACAAACAATCAAACCAGTCATAAAATTCTTTATAGATACCCATTTAAGGCTTTATAGAAATGATACCAAAAGAGTCGTGGTTAAATGTTTATAATTAACCAATTTGTAAGAATAATAGCAAATTTCTTCCCTCTTTTATCTGTTATTTCTCACAAAACTGACAAATATTCAATATATACATAAATAGCTAAATATCATATTTCTTCAACAAGACAATGTAGATTTTATTTTTAAATTAGATTAGATATGTTTTAAAATTTTGAAATAAAATCCAAAGAAATAGTTATCATTTGTGAACATGCCCATAAATAAAGCCTATATATATATATATACATATATATATATATATATAAACAAATGATAATATATATTTGATTGATTGTAAACATATTATACATGTCAGTAAAGGTTTGATGGGTCGGACAGGTGACCTCCATAAACACTGACTAAAGCGCTCAGTCATCTGCAGTTTAAGGCAGCATTGAATCAATATGATGTTTATGCAGGACCTACTGTAGGAGAAGAAAAAAAAACACAGCTGCTCTTTAAGAGTCCAGAATAAGCCTGGTTAAAAAAAAAAGAAAAGAAAAAGGTTGACAGAGAGGATGGCGAGAGCGCTTCAAACAAATCCAGTGGAAGTGACGAGAAGCAGCTTTACAGCAAAGTTGCACTGCAGCTATTAAAAACACTTTTCCCCGGGCATCCTCACTCTCTCCATTCCATCTGCACTTTCTCCCAGCTATTTCGCCGGGGTTGAAATGGAGGGAGACCCAAATGTTGGCTGGAGATAACACAATCATCACAGCCTCGTCCTCGGCTGTGCTTCAGTGTATTAAACCGGGATTAACCTCCCCTTTCTCCCCCACTGCCTTGCACAGTAAATTCACATTTTTAAGAGCCATATAAAGAGAAAATACTAGGAGGCTGGAAGCTAATGTGCAACATAGAAATGGTATCAACAGGAACAGTGTTTATTATCGTAATTATGATCCTGGGGTTGAATCTGATTCATCACTTTGGGTAATTAATTGATAATTGAAGTCATTTTATCAAGTAAAAATCACAAAAGAGAAAAAGTTTTCCCCAATCTGAGCTTCAGCTGCTCCTGTCTCTTTGAAATGAAAAGCTTAATGGGTCATAATGACCGACAGAGTGATGCCACTACATACCACTCTAATTATTTTGTCTTTTAAATTACAATAATGAAACAAAGAATTAATAACTTTTGTTGAATCTGTGTTTAATAGAACATGCCAATTTGGCCATATTCTCAGCCGTAGGTGCGTAAAAGAGCTTTAACTGTGAAAAGACGCCTTTTAAGATCTTTGAACAACCATCAGAAGTAGCCATCAGGAGAGGATGTACAGTATATTAGAACTCAGTGAAATATAGTATAGAAGTAAAGCTACTAAATCACAATTTTCATTATCTAGTATGGTGTCAAACATCTGCAGCTCACACTAAATGACGTTGGATGTTTGGGCGCCTGATTTATCACTGATGATGATTTTGCAACAAATAATTCTTCAAGATTAGAAACTAATTTGTAGCAGAATATCACACCACCAAGAAAGGCGACATTTGTTAATAAGTCTATTATATTATTGAACTAGCAGGTTTACATCATATACAGGTAGGCGGTGACAGATTTACATACACCTGTATGGTGACATTCGTGTAATTTGTTCTTCTATGAATATTGTGCAAATATTAAAGCAGAGCTAATGACATGAGATGGTGGTGATGATGATGATGATGATGTTGAGGATGAGGATGAAGTTGATGATGATGCTGGCTTACAGAAACAGTTTGTTGGGAGCAGCGGTCATGGTTTAACGCTGGCGGCCTGATGACCGCTCACACATTTAAAGCACAGAAGGGAAAAAAAGGAGAGCAGGAAGCTGCTTGGAAGTGAAGTGAGCAGCTTAGAGGCTTTGATCCTCTGCTGCTTTCACTTATCACAAACATTCACAGCGACACCGCCACAATTAGAGTTCATCATATTAGCTGGTGCCAGCCCTGCTTTCAGGCCTGCCGCTCTATTAATTAAAGTCGTTTGCCGCATGAGACAAGACCTGTGTGGGCCTCGTGCCACCGCCGCCGTGTCTGCATGCTGAGTGTCGGAGCTGCTCACTCAACCATCACTCATTCATATTCCCCCCCCCGACTGAATTCATATTAATATACAGTCATATAGATTTATTACCCATATTGGCTTCTATAGAAATGGCCCTCAGCCAACATGTCAGAGACAATAGAATGACATAATTCATCCTGAATGCTCCCGTTTGCTACTGATATCCATCAAAACCAAACTCCCTGCATCTACTTCTCAAAAATGAAGGGGTTAATGTTTGAATCAGACCGTGGAGGCTGGCAGGCAAGGATGGCATTAGAAGATCACATGATCACATTCCCCGTGGGGAAACTGGGTCACAGTCGCAGTACAGATGAAAACAGGCGAAGGTGACCATACATATTAGGAAATCACAATGAGAAAATAACACAAAGAGCAGAAATCTGCAGAGTGTCTCATGGGTGGAAGGTTCATTTTAGCGTCACATGAATGGAAGGACATCAATTGCTGAGAAGTGATGAATTAATGACAATTTCAGGCCTATAGAAGCTGAAGAAACCGTAAATTAAACATACCAGGATGATGCACAACAAACTTCTAAATTTCTCAAGGTTCTGACTTTTATGTTTATTTTATTTAGCCAAAGGCGTTCGTACCATCTTTTAAATGTGCCTTTATTATATGGGATGCCATGTTTTCTACATGACACCATTTCAAATAATTACACATGAATAAATAAACATTTCTATAGTCATTAAAAAAAATAATGGCCCTTTTCATATTTAATAATTGTGAATATTTCTCAGATTTGGAAATGAAATATGACATTTTTAAAATTTCTTTCCCTGAATGATTACCACATTGATAACCCGGATCATATCACCTGATATCCTGCTATAATGTCTAATTGATGAATCAAACTAAACAATTGCCCCCTGAGCTGCAGCCCCCCTATGAAGCCTTATTTCAAAGCTTCACATCATGAAAACAATGATAAATGTTGTAATTACAATCAAGAATGCAACAAATTCTGTGGCCTCTCCTACAATAACCATTAGCATTTCTGTCAGGGTTGACCTACTTGTTGATTTTCTTTTATTTCCTGCAGCACTTCAGACTTGTCATCAATGTCTCGGAGAAAACAAATATATATAAAAGGGAGCTGCTGAACTGGGAGGGGGCTTTGAAAAGGAGAATAGCAGCTCACTTCTCTGCCTTGGAGTGTTCAGCAGCCATCCCTAAATCGTCCTTTCATTTCGCCGACAAATGCCAAGAATCTTGTCTGGCGACCCGTTGGGAGGCTGATCAGCCAACAAAAGAGGAGCGGCGCACAAAGACCAAACAGGCAGAATGGGGTTGAGGGCAGTCAGAAGCCTCGGCCATCCCATTAACAGGCCATTGGCGAGGGATAAACACAGGACAGAGGCAAACAGAGGAATGGCACAAACAATATGGCCACAACAAATTAATGGAATGTCAACACTTTGGTTGGTCTTGGAGGCCTCGCTGCTCCTCAAGCAGAACTCTGAGAGAGAGAGAGAGAGAGAGAGAGAGAGAGAGCGCTCCTGCTGCAGCTGTGCAGCACCAGCCTGATGTTGAATGTAGTTCACACACCCATTATTATCCTCCGCCATGAACTAAGTGGGAGGGGGGGGGATATAGGAATGGCTTCGGTCACACAACAACCAAGTATTGAAATGCTTTATTTATTTAGGGATTTTTCGTCATTTTTATTTTCGCCGTTTCCATGGTTACAAATTCTGTGGCTCATCCTGGTGGTTGTTTTTTTTTTTTTTCAGGAGCTCATCTCAAACGCTATTCAATAGTTTATCCACACACAAGGACTCAAATGGTTCATTTCTTTTAAATTTAGGAACTTCTAACATTTATATTTATTTAATTTCCATGGTTACGAACTGAACTACTGTGAGCAGGATTAGCACTTCAAAAACCTACATACCAGATTAAAGTAAGAGTGTGCATCAATCGTTTTGTGTAATCACATATCACATCCTCTGATAGGTCTACTATCAGAGGATCATCTAATAACTGGTAGCATCATCACAACCTCTTCACAAAGTTTCTTACTTATTCAAATTGAGTTTTTCTTACTCATTTTAACACCTTATTTAAATAGGACTTTTAGTGTAATCTGGTTAATTGGTATAAGATGAATGCAATATAATGACATAACTAGAAAAGAGAATTTTAATTTATATATCAAACAATATTACAAATATTAACAGAATATCCAACAAAATATTAAACATGTTAAATATTTACGTATTTCATTTTGAAAATTGAGTTTTTCTCAGATATGCAACTAACAAGAATTTCAGTAGTATTAAAAATCTTCAAGGAAACACACCTTTCTTTTTTCTTTTACTTGTTGTTTCATGCAACAAAACTCAAACGTGCAGAAATAATCCACATTAACTAATCGACAGTTTCAAACATGGTCCGAAAATGTCAATTTCTTCTCACTTAAATCATACGTTTTGCACAATTTGATGGGGATATGATTATTTTTACCCTTCTTTATCCTGTCAACCAATGGCGGGTTGTGGATTTTCCACATGGGTCCTACATTTCTCCGACACTACCTAAGATAACCTTACAATGGCGCACTTTGAGATTTGATCCAAATGTAAAGTGCATTATAAATTAAATGTATTATTATTATTATTATTACAGGTTGTCAAAACATGCATGTTCAAAGAGACGGTAACATTGACCAAGTGGAATAAAGTGGTTAAAACTTGGTTCAACACCCCTGAGGGATAAACACTAACTGCACAGACACACACTGAAACCATCTATGATGTACTTCTATATCACAGAATGACTTATTCTGCATCAGAGATAGATATTCTGCATTTATATCAAATAACTGTCATTACTAAGTAATAAAGTCTCAACAACCAGTCACATTTACTCACACCACCACCAAAAAGAAAAAATGGCATAAAATGTAGGTTGGAACAGCATTTCCTTCTAGACTCCAGCCAAGCTGCCTGGCATAAGCATACGTGCGCAAAGGCACACTGGCGGCGCCAGACCACTGAATTGGATCTCATTCTCAATATAACAGCAGCAACCATTAGCTGTTGATCATCTAGCAATAATCAACAGCTATTTAATATCAATTACAATCCAGTAATAATACTTAGTTAAATTATTTTCTACTGAAATGAGTAGAAGTCCAATTTGATGAAGCAGTTATAAAAGATTTAAAAAAAAAAAAATCTTTCAATTACTAAGACTTTTTTCTATTCTAGAAAATAAATGGAGAATTTCAAGAGGGTTGAAGAGGAAAGCTTGCTCTCTTGTGCTGGATGGGTGTGTTCGATGCCACAACTCCAGCATTTACCTACGAGCGTCGTTAATCCAACTCATTTGGCTGCCCAGCAGAACACAGTTGAGATTTAGTACGGAACAACAATTCAGAAAGGTTTTCTACCTCGCAGCTAGCTGACATAGGAAACATAGGAAAATGAAATATTGTATAAGACGTATTTTTTTCACTTGCTTTTGCAGTAGAGCCTTCAAAATAAAAGTGAAAATTATTAAAAATGAAGAAAAAGATTCATCATCTTAGAAACGATAGTTAATTAATGTCAAGGCAGGTTCCTCCATCATAGAAATACTGAGGTTGTTGTACGGCGAAATATACAATATGGTACAATATTAGTCCTAATAATTGTGGAGTCATCCTGGAAGTGACCTAAAGCATGAAAAGAAATTAACTTCATAACAAGCCATCAACATTATACGTCGGTAAGTGTAACTGATTTTAAAAGAAATCATTAGCAGCTTTTTTTTCTCTTTTTATGGAAAAAGAATAGGTCAATATGAGTGTAAAAACGCTGTTAGGATATATTGAAGTGTGTCTAACTGATTATTCATATTAGCTGTGAGTGTAAAGTGAAGGAATCATTTTAGCGGGTCACTGAATTCACCTCTAAAATCCTGTTTCAAATTTCCATACAGAGGTCTTTATACGTGGAACTATTAGATGGCTTATTCATGCTCTTCTCCATCAATCCGTGGAGGAAATCACATTCACCAAAAGCAACCATCCAGTGTAATTGGCTAGAAAATGACCTTAAATATACAGAGAGATTATTGGGGTATAAAGGCCCGCCAGATTTTTTCATGGAGGGGGGGGAGGAGTTAATGTTCACACTTCTGAAAGGTATGAAAGTGGATTAAAGGCCATTTCACCGTCACTGCATTCATATGATTTTGAGCCACATATTTAACACACACCCACACCAAGATCAGAACGGAAACATTATTTATTATTCATTTATTTTTAACAGCATATTTAGGGGAATCAATGAGGGGCCACACTCTGTTCTGATTTTTTAAAAATCTTCTCATCATATCTGATGACAAAATGAATTATATTATACCTCCATTAAGGCTGCTGGAGCCTTTTACATCACAAAAAGGCCCAAACAGGTAAAAAATGAAGAGCAGTTTTATTTATATTTATATCTATTTAATAATTCTATTATGTTTATATACTCCATGTAAAAAGACATCTAACATAAATCTAAAATGACGTATCGATAACCAAGGATGTTGATATCACAGTCAATACATACGTACAAATAAAACAACACTTTCATGAAGGGAAGAGAAGAAACTGAGACATATTTGAAGATAGACGGAGGAATGGGGAGTGACAATTTAATAATTCCATAATGATAATACTCCAATCATTTTTTATTGGAACTATGGCTTCAGACAGAGGGATACATAAAATGATTATCTATAATATAATATATAATAATAGTAATATAATTCTATCTAAAATATGATGAAAATGAAATGTAAATTAAATTTTTTTTATTTAAGAGAATAAAGATAATGAGAAATGAAGATATTGAAATGTCTACGAAATAAAGATAATAAATTAATTTAAGGTGAGTTTCTAATCAAATTCCTTTTAACTTCTCCGGTATTGGCCTGAACAGAAAAAACTCTCTCACCCTTGTTCTTGGATAATCACATGATCTTAAACTACAGGCTGGTTAAGTTATGTCACCATTATACTTCTCTTTGAGAGATTTTAAATCAACTCTCACGGACGATATGACAAATGAGAACTAAAGATGTGGCTCGTCTTGAGGAGTTCCACCTTTTCCTTGTTTTTGGCCTGTGGCCAAAAACAGCCCTGTTTTCAGAAGTGCTCTGCTGATACACAACCAGATGCTTAGAGGAAAGACTGAGAGGCCCATCTGTTATTTTTGTGGCTGCTTTGCCATTGAAGGTGTTGATGAACTCCTCCAAGTTTATTAAAGAAAAGGAAACATGCAGCAGAGGCTGGAGGCGAGAAGGCTGACAGTTTATAAAGTGGCGGCGATTGTGGCCTGGAGGCAGATGCATGAATACCTCTGAATAGACTCCTTCAAAGTGACACGATTGAGCCAGACAACAGCTAAAACGCTGAAAGGAAAGCTTCTCCTCTGTGCTGCCAAGCTGATCGGCATTTCTAATGCCGCTGCGCTGAATGAACGTGCATCTGCAGAGGTCCACTCTCTCCACTTCACACTGCTTTGGGTGGAGGTAAGCACACCCACTTATACTCATCATGTGTGACGCAGTCCTTCTTATTTATTGTCAATTCATTAAACCCTTTAATGTCCTGCTCAACTGTTTGGTTGAGCTCTTTTTGAGTCACTTTTTCTTATTGAACAATGACCTTATGTATAGTGTGTAGTTGTCAAATAATTTTCTATCAATATTTTTTTAACGGTTGCCATTTTATGGTAAAGGCTGTAATGTTGAGCTTATCTATTTAAAATCGACTATTTTCGATGAAATACAAAATTCCTGTTGGATGTTTGCTGTCATTATGAAACATTTAATGTTATTTTATCAGGAAATCATTTTCCAAGTACGTGCTTTTTTATTTTTTCAACATTACTGATGGAAGGTTTTGTCATTTTAAGGTACATTTTAAGTGTCTAAGAGTTTAAATGAGTTGAAACCCCAAATAAATATTTTTTCCACGAGGACATCTAACGGTATCCTGAAAACTGACGCTAATGAGATGAATTACGTCAATGACAGAGCAAATAGATATTTACCTCAAAAATCTTCTTTCACTACTTTTTGATGCGTATAGAAGATGCGTTTTTTTTATTCTCTCAGTATCTAGAATGGGTTTGTGCTTGTGTTTAGTAAAACCTACTGCAGCCTGCTGATAAAATTTGGTCTTTTCTCGTGTACAGTTAGAAATGTAAGAAGGTCAGGAGGTAATCTAGGCATTGTTAGGAAGTCTCACTGACGACCAACTTTAAAACCACAGACAAATGGGACCGGAGTCCGTTTTCCTGCACATTGCATTCATTTTAGTTATATTTCTAGTGCATGTTCTCTGAAAGCTTACGATACAAACACATTGACTTACAGATAAAATGGAACATCAGCGCTGGAAACTGTTAGCTGAATAATTCAAACAAGCCAAAATGAAGAAAGAATTTCGCCTGAGAGAAAATTCTCCATCATCATCATCTGACAGAACACCACACAATATATTCCTGTCTCCTCTCGCACTGCATCTGACTCACCAGATACATTATTCTTATCACCACAACCTCATCCAAGAGTGCAATTTTTAGTGTTGAAACTTTAACTCTTTACTGCCATCTTGTGGATGTAATACTGCCAGATTGGGATCTACGTATTTATACATTTTGTGTGTAAATTGAGTATAAATGAGTCTTTAGAGAGAATATTCCAAACACCTCTTTACAAGAAGCAGGTGGCGATGCCTGATGACTGATTTGCTCTAGTAACCATCAGTGACTATCAGAATGTAAAGAAGTTGTTGCGATTGAGGTTAACAGATGGTATTCTATTTCTTCCCTTCCCTTGTTTCTGTGCAGCTCTATTAATTTTAATTTTGGTCTTTAGAAACAGGAAGTATCAGCGTGCAGAATCCAGCTCATTCAGTAGAAAAACTTTTTTCCACCTCCGACAGACATTTAGCGGCACATGTTGTTTCAGGGATCATTTCCGTTACCGCCTGCGGAATGGGTCAACGCTGGCTTGTGTTGTAACCTGCTAAAAGTCACTGACATAAGAAAGGTGGGATATAAGGACAATCTATTGACCATTTTAGTATTATTTTTGACGGTACAACTACTGAATATTCTGCTCAACTGTTTGGTTGAGCAAATTTTGAGTCACTATTTCTCATTGAAAAATGTGACTGAACCTGTTTATAATCGGACCCAGTGGCAGCATGTATAAGCCAAAGAGTAAGGGGCTGAGGGTGGAGCCCTGGGGGACACCACTGGTCAAAGGGGCCACCAAGGAGGAGACATTAACTTACTAAACTGTTGTTTTAGCTGATGGTTTTAGATCAGTGGGTAGAGCGACTGTCCCCGATGGGAGAATAGGAAGTTAGCCGGTTTGACCCTACGTGTCATAGGTTCCCTCGAGCAAGAACCTGAACCCAATCTAGGTGCTTCAAAGGAGTTTCCCACTGCTGCCTCAGGGACGGGTCAAATGCAGATAAATAATTCCACTATGTTGTACTGTCTATGGCTGTATGTGATCAATAATGAAATTATTATTATTATTATCATCCTATTATAATAGTACTAATAAACCAAATTATGTAACTTGATACATCCTAAAAAAGTCTAAAAAAGAGTCAAATAGATTTCTAAAAACATGCTTTACCAAAAAGGTTGTGCTAATCTAATTAAAATGGACTATTGTTGGACTTAATTTATCACGAAATAATTTCATGTCAGATTTTTTTTACTGTGTAAAAACAAGCTTAACCAAACAATATGTGATTTTATCATAATAATTTAGTGTCTAAGATATTAAATCAAGAAACAAATAGATAGACAGACAGACAGACAGACAGACAGACAGACAGATAGATAGATAGATAGATAGATATTCTTGATCAAAAATGGAATGTTAAACACAGTAAGTGTACTATGTAGAAAGTCAACAACCTTCATTGGGCAGATTCCTCCGATATCCCAGTGGATGGATGCATTTAACACTTAATTAGCAGTTACCACTAAAGCACCATCACCTCATGTCACTTATGACCGTTAAAGCTCCCATTTTCTGCTTGTCAGTGCTTTTATCCAGGAATCATTCTCACTGCCGTATGTATGTACACATGCCTTTTTTCCCCTCTCGTACACAAAGGCAAGAGAAATGTCCTCAGAGTGTTGCAAATCAGAAATGTTCTCCCCCCCTCTCCGCCGTCTGTGAGGGGGGAGATGGTCAGTGCTGAACGCAGCCATTTTGGGGCAACTAGCTCTAAGAGCTCCAAACAGCAGGGACTGTCTCACATTTGAAATTACTACACCGATTAAAGCGTGCACTGACTGGGTTATTACGACCATCCCCACCCCCGAGACACCCTCGTTACGATGTCAAGTTGGCTAAGCGAGGGAGCTTCTGGACAAAATACCCGACCCAACCAGTGTATCCTGATCATTTTGTCTGGGTTGGAGCTTGTAATTTACACATTTCTGATGTGTCAGCAGAAAAGCAGATCATAGAGCCACACTGATGAATCCAACACACACACACACTGCAGTTTGTTTCGTCTCAACCCCACACACAGTGTCCTCTGCTGAATATAGTCAAGTCGGCTATTTTTTAATGCCTTCACCGGGAACCAGTGACTTTGAATCTGAACTGTAGATTTAGACTGACTCATAAGTGTATGACACATAAAAAGAGAGGCCGTGGAAAGGTACCGTGAGTGTGACACTCCGGAGTGACGAGCAGCGGATGAAGAAGCCCGCCTATCCCATCATCTCTTACAAACATATCAGAGTGTATTTCAAAGCTTTTTAACCATAATCTCTGTGGAGAGTCCACCAGCACACCTCACTTCATTTTCTTTGCACTGCTCCGATTGTTAATCTACTTTCTTCCCTAATAAGATTATTCTATTGCTCTTTAAAAACTTTCTGCAATTGCTTTCTTTAAGCCTGCAGCTGTCCACCGAGGGCTTTGTTGTGTCGAGTATATCTTAAGAGGGCCTCTTATTATTATATTTGCTCCCAGCTCTAATCTTTTCAGTGTTTATATTGACAGTCGGCAATTTTTTGTTTGTGGCTATTTTTTATTTTTTTATTTTTTTTATCTACTAAATAAAGACACATGCATGCCAGTGCTGGGGAAAGAAAGAAGATAAAGACTTTGCATTAATAGCAGTTTGCTAAGACATAATGCCCTGATAAAGCCGGCATCTTTGTGTGGGCTGGATTGAGTTCAGTTCCTGCGAGCATGCAGCTCGCCTGTAACAGCTCCTATAGCTCTCTGTCACACCATTTGCTTGTGGCTGCACCGAAATGTTTGTCGTTTTTGTCATAGTGAAACAACAAAAGTTGGGATTTTGTTTCATTTCGTTTTTTTTTTTCAACGCAGAAAGTGTGTGGAGTTCTTAAATCTTTTGGCAAATATGTTACTCATCATCGTGAAACTGCCGACATTGCACGCTCCACTTCTGCTGCTTACTATACACTTTTGCTGCATTTGTTCTGACTAAATGCCATTGTGTTGGAGCTGTGTTGGAACAAAGGCAAGAACAATAAAGAACTATATGAATGGGAGTGTGAGTAGAGACGGAGGTGGCGGCGCGGCACTGGTCTCGGTTTCAGCTCGGTTTTGCCCACTTGGGCTTGAATTTGACTCTTTTGTTGACGGAGTGGCTCTCAGCGCCAACTGGCAGATTTTATTCGACTTACTTCTGCGGTCTTTGAATAATTATCAACACTTTGTCTTTGGCTTCGATTAGCCAAGTTTTCATACCTTCAATTCAAGACACTGAAGTGTTGCTGCGTGCACAAAAATTTGCAAGTCAAATGGAAATAAGCAATAGCGGCAAAACTGTAATAAACCTGTAGTTAATATTAGAGCCAGTTGTGGTTTTAGTGTCATAAACCCCATTTTTGGGTAAAATGTTTTGTACTGTTGGTACAATTCCAATTTAAAATTATTAATCTACAGAAAATATTTTTAAATTGATAATTCGCATTTCCAAGCAAACGGGGCTTTAATTAAAATGTATGACCATAGCAATTGCTTTTATTTTGGAGGATTCAGTCGAACTGAGAGATGCTACAGGTCAACAATACGTAAATAAAACAACAATCATGTTCACGTTCCAACAATGTCACCCATCCATCAGCTCCATGTCATGCCTCGGCACCATTTGACCTCTTTAATTCTGAAATATGCAGGCAGCACTTTGTGCAGCTGCTCAGCTTTAGTGGCTCATTCTGGAACTGTTTTCTGAAGTCCTGCGTGTGTGTCGGGGTTGCTCATGGTCTTTCATGGCCAGCGGCCCCCTGAGGCGCTGCCTCTATTGGCCATGAAAGGCCCCGAGAGGCTCCGGGGTCTCTGTTGTTTAAAGTGACCCCACTTTGTCACCGAGGCAGCTGAGCAGAAAGAGGTGTCAAATGAGGCTTCAGAGCTGCGACGAGGCAGCTCAGAAAGAGCCACAGGTCCTCATTCTGCCACCGCCACAATCTTGGCTTTAATAATTTCTTCTCCCCCATGTTGACAACCTAAAGGTAATCATAAGTAGAGAATCTATATTTACTAGAGCAGCCATTCTAGACTGGACTGCATGTAATACAATTAAAAGGAAAAAATAGGTCAATACCCAATTTATGCTATTTATGCACCTTCAAAATGTGTTTCATTTGCCCCTTTTGATTTTTAAGTGTGATGCATTCTGAGAATGATGTTGTTAAGCACACAGATTAGCATGCAGTAGTTTTTGAAAGGCTCTAGATTCCGCTAACTCTGAGCTATCAGATCTATCAACTTCTTCCTTCAGTTAGTTTATAATTCATTCATAATAGTAGCGTCCGGCAGCAAAACAAGAAAAGACGGTACGTATCAGTAACTTGTTGGAACGGTTTCATGGTAATCTTGAATGTGATAGGAAGTTTTCAAATCAAGCAATCATTCAGAGCAAATCTAAGATACCTGATTACCTATCAACCCTCTCTGCTCCGGACCGGTCCAAAGCATTAACCTGGTTGAAAATTCCAAACCACCAACACGAGGAAGTGATGGTGAAGTGTGTTAAAGTGTTCATTTCTAAGTAGCCAGTGTAGTTGCTAATTCTAACGGCTCATTTATTATCCAAATAGATGCGTACTTCAGGATGTGCTCTACGCTGGCATCGATAACTCCACAAGATGGCAGTGAAGAGTCAAAGCTTTTGACAACAGCAAAAACGGAAACAGTAGAAGACGTTGTGGTGAAGTATCTAGTTAATAAAGAACGGCACTTATCGTCTTTCTCATTCAAGCTGTCTTTGGACATTAGTTTCTTAGTCTTGTTTAGTTAAAGCTACGCTGCCTATAATTTTCCCGTGGTACCACTCTGTTTTGTCTGGATCCGTAAGTCTGAGATGTCAGAGAAAGAAGCAATTGGATGTAATGCAACAAATGGTCACTCAGGTTATGTTACTTAGTGATAATCATAAGCCCCGCCCACAGCCAGGTATGGAATTAAACAGTATGATGTATATTTATTATAATTCACTTGCAGTGTAATTTCTTCCACGTGTAGGATAAGTAGGTAGATAAGATAATATAGGTGGGAATTAAGTTGTCGTAGCGACAGGTACATACAGTACAAGAATAATACAAAGGCATGCTTTTAACAACGGTATTAACAATGGAAAACAATGACGATTTGGTGAGCATTCAGTGTTTAAATGGTGCAGAGGTTGCGAGAGTTACTGAAGGTTCTGCCTCTTGTTGGTTGTGCAAATAGCGAGTGGAAGGTGGGTGAAATGTGTATAATAATCTGATAAAAATAATGAAATGAAAAATAATCATGATTAAATGTGCAAAGACACGGAAGAAGAAATTCCGGTGTGATGATGAGAACTGGCTTCCGCCTCAGACATATGAGAAGCAGGAAAAAGAATCCAACAACATCGCTTTAAAGCTGAAGGAGCCGCTGATGCTCCTAGGCCTAAAAGCCCAGTTAGGGTGCAGAACAGCTGAGCTGCTTTCTCCCTGTAGGTGAGAGCAGATAAATAAGAATTTCTTGCAGATGTCAGAGCCAAAAGCTGAGCTTTTTTGGATGACAGGAAGTTAAGTGGAACCTGATCTCGAGGTTCAAAGGGGCTTTAACCAGTGCAGGTAGAACCAGTGTTAAATCCCCCTGAATGGCTGGATAGTGTGACACCTCTTTGTGTTTCCACATGTCTCTCAGGAAGCATTTGAACAGAAGCCGGCCAAACACTGATCTGTCATCAAAGCCTTGGTGACATGGTGAAACACCCTTCGTACAAATTTTAACTGTGCTGAAGACTGAACCTCCAGTCCACCAACGGTTAAAGGATTGATGGCACATGAAGTGAATCCAGGCTCCAGGCTCCTGGTAACTCTCTACACTCCACTGCTGGGAAGCGGTCCAAGACACTCTTGCAGAGGCAATCCGTGGATACTATGCATAGCATCCTAAAGGAGCCCCTGCCCCTATAAGTTCACTCCTGTTGAGCCGCCAGCTGCTGGCATGTCACCTGGTAACTCTTGCAGTGTGTAACCTTTGATCATGTGTGTGTGGATCTGCATAATGATGATCTCCGTCCATCAAAAAGGTCCTCTGCTAGGTTTTGCCAGAAGTTGGAGCAGGCCACTTAGTCCATATCCATAAGTTTTTAGTTAACACAACTTTTGGTTGAAAAGAATCCAGAATACGGATGGGAGGGTTCGTCCAGATCCATCTTTATCAATCTAAACACAAGTTAGCTTCAGCTGTGCAATAACCTTCAGATCCATAGCCATCTTATCCAGGACAGATGCCTCCTGTGATGGCAGGACATTGAGGTCTCTGAGACCAAAAACACTACCTATAGCTGGCAAGGTAGTATAGGGGACGCCTAGGGGATGCCAGGTCTCCTAGGCGTGCACCCAACGAGCGTTTGCCAAGCTCTGGCTTCTCCACTAGGGGTTGGGTTAAGCTGCATGATGAAATTAAATGGAGGGGCATTCGTCCAACCCTGGCCTGTCATGCAGGTCCAAAATATCCAGACCTCCTGTCGGAGGTATCTTGACCTCCTGTCGGAGGTATCTTGACCTTAGGAAGGCAAGCAGAGAACAGAGAGCTCTGAAGACATCCCATTGCATTTTAGATGATATCTTCTTGCTCTGAAGGATTCAAATACTTGCCGGTGCACTGCCTCAGTTTTAAAAAGAGATGTGATCCCGAGTGGGGCCCATACTGGAGGTTAGAGTGGATTAAAGTTTTCCGTGCTATGCGGGAGTGCAAGGGATGAACTGACGAGAAAATGGCCTTAGAAGGTGAAGGCGATATGGTCTAGAACACAGAGTGCCGTCAGCGAGGAGAGCAAGCAGGTGGGTTAAATCCTAGTCTACGGCTGAGCAGATAGTAGAGAAAGAGATCCATATCAGAGACTGCACCATCCTCCCTCTTTCATGGCGTATGCACTCAAACCTCACAGCTGTAGACAAAACTAAAGCACCAACAAGCCACTTTATGAGGAAGACCTAGTTTTGCACTTATAAACGAATCAAATTGTTGAGACAAAAGAGAATGTTTGACTTGGCGATCTGGAGGAAGGATCTGGCTGTAATTACACAGGAACTAACAGGATTTTTCCAAATGATCAATAACAAGTTTGATGCAGGTCTCTGGAGCGCTGTCAGTTTTTGTCTTAGCCAAACGCAGTATTCAGACTGCATTCTCACTGACTATCAGTTATTGCAGGACTTGTGGCTCAGTAGTAAGTGCAGGGAACATTCAAGGAGCTGTTTGAGTATTTTTAAGTCGGGTGAGCTATTAACCGTAGTCGACAGCATAATTTATACATCGTGCACAGGTTAAGAATGCTGCACCTTTATTGCAACTCACCATTCTGTTTTAAAGGTATAAAGGCAGATGGGACGGCTCATTATTGTTCCACATCTGAGCTGAGAGTGGAGGTAACTCGTCCTGGACAGTAAGGGCATATCCCCGTAAGGACTCCAATCCCTTGCAGGGGATTGGAGTCTTTAAAGCACATTTATAGCGACATAAAACTGTAGGTTCAGAGGGGCACATCACATTTTAAGGTCTTCATGAACATTTTGGAAAGCAAATATAATTGGTAACATAACTTTGTGATAAATCTCTCTCCTCAGAACAGGGGAATTGAATTACAGCTATCATTACTAAGTTATAAGAATGTCACATTTTATTACAACAGCGAATAACTAACTTTGGAGGGGAATGGAAAAACCATTATTGTTTAATTAAATTTGTTTGTTTTTTTTAGAGAAAAGTGTATGTGTGTGTGTGTGTGTGTGTGTGTGTGTGTGTGTGTGTGCGCGCTTGTGTGTGGGCGTGGATGTCTGCTGCACACTTTGCCGGTTATGTAAACAAAAATACATGGATGTATTACGATTTTAATTTTCCACATATTGTACCAAAACCACTCTGTTGTGTACAGCGGATGTGTAAAGTGTGTTATTTATACTCCAGCAAACCTTTAGAGGGGGAGTGTGTGTGTGTGTGTGTGTGTGTGAGAGAAGCTGCATCGTGCTCCCATTTTCCTGATAAGACATAGCATGCCAATTGAGGGATCTGGTGGAGACAAAGATGAAGTCCAGGTTTAGCCCCTCTATCGGCTCTGTGCGTCTGTCTCATTACCATAATCTCTGCTTTCCATTATCAGCTGGAGAGAGGAGCTGACCCTCGTGATCCACCAGCCTGTCAAACTTTATTCTCCTCCATCCTGGGGATTCTTATTGTACTGCCATCCAAAGCGAGCAGGGAGCTCCTGCAAGCATGCAATACCAAACCAGTTGTGTTGAGGTTGTCACGGCGGCAACACTGTGGCACTTTAATTTACATGTCCGACCATTGAGAGCCTCATTCTCAGCTCTGCTTTTTAAATCCGCTCTCAGGTGACCCAGTTTCTACAAACTCTCTGGTTTCTCTGGCAAAACAGACTTCAGGCAAATTACACATTATTCAAGTATAAATTAAATTCTGTTGCAGGATACAGAGGCACATGTGGGTCTCCTAGTGCTATTTATAGTATTTACACATTTGTTCAGTATTGGCGTTATTTATTAACTGACTTTATATGTCAAGCAAAAAATGTGTCTTATGATGATAGTGGATTTTCTAATATTTCGGTGCCACGGATAAATCTCATTCTCATCTTTGGGGATGGAAGTAGAAATCCCGGTTTGCCCATATTTGTGCGGCTGGACAGGAGGTAGGGTGCCCCCCCCCCCAATCACTTCAATGCCTGGACTGCAATTGCAGTATCCATGAAGGCTCCTTGAGCAAGAGCCTGAATCCCAATTGACTCCCCAGGTGCTTCACAGGGGCGGCCCACTGCCCCTCAGGGATTGTATGAACGCAGAGAACTAATTTCACATTTCACAATGTGTTAGTTTATGTAACTGTGTTTAACAAAGGGGTAATAAAGAGGGTAAACTAAATTTAATTCAAACCTTTGACACAGATTATTTTATGCACATTCTTCAAAAATGCCATTTAATAGTTAAAAAGTTCACACTTACTGGGGGATATTTTTTTTCATTTACATTACATTAATATAAGCATTCTTGTGAAAACGATGAGAACAATGACACCAACCCACTTCACACACGGGTATTAGACTGGAAGAGCATGAGCCATGGACAGAGTTACTGATACATGTTTGTGTACTCACCATGATGTAATTGAAAGTATTTGTACTACGTGTTGATTTTGCCCTGGCATACACACTACGACATTCTAGATTGTTTTTGTGGATCATTATATCCACGTAATGTCGGGGATATTATGGAATCGTCAACGCTGCCACAGATCCTTTGTGTTCACACGATCACACCATTACTATTTCATGGATCATTTTCAAATTTCACTCCCACATGGACCTTAGTGGGAGGAAAACTGGACTGATTTTTGGGAAAGGTCAGTTGTATATTTCCAATACAAGGGAACTTTATCTACAAATATGTTCGGGCCATATTTTTGCAACCATTTGTCCGATTTAGTCCAAATTTGTTACATATGAATCGACTTAAAAGAGGTCTAGCATGTGCATCTCATATTTTACTTCAATAGTTCATATTTCAGTCACTAGGGGGATTTCTATTTATTTTTTACAATACACTGATCTTTGGACATAACTTGACATTTAAGTTGAAGAGTTCAGTCAGGGGGATTGCTTGTATGACGCAGTGGACTGGGTATTTTTCAGGCATATACCCTTGCTTTGTGTCAAAATGTGTGGGCCACACCGGTGCTCAGTGGCGCTGACAGAGGACGAGGGGACAGAGGACAGGTCGGAGACCGAAAACACTGAGGTAGGCTAGGAGGCCACGTTTACACTCACATCCCTCCCTCCTTCGCCCCCCTGCCCCTCTCCTCCCCTCAATCCAGCAGCATGTGGAGGGAAAACAAACGGTCCGTCCAATCGCAGCAGCACCCGCAGGAATCGGAGGGGCTCAATGGAAAGTGAGCCCGGCCCACTGCAGCGTCCTCAACCGTTTTCATGCAGAGTTAGTGCCATATGTGTGGCAGCAAACAAGACATTTACTGTAGAAACCTCTTTTTACATTTTTTTTCTCATTCTACAATCATAGACGCGATTCAATTTATACGTTTTAATTATAGTTGTTTATACCCCGGTGTTTAGGAAAATAAATCTTTGGACAAACTAAATTGTGCAAGAATTGATTTAATTAATGCAGCAGCATGTCTTGCGGCCACATGTAATCCTTTGACAATTCTCTAGTGGGAGCTTTCAAGGGGGGCATCCAGGGGGGAATACAAAAAGATGTTCTCCCTGAGACTCTTCCAGTGGTCTGTAATGGGAGCCTCGCACTAATCCCATAATTCCTTGTTTAATTAAACTACAGAGCACACCCTGCAGTTGTCTGAGACTGTTTGATGGGCCTTTTCTTTCCTACTTCTACAGCACAAGACCGACTGGTGCACGAGGTGAAGCAGTATTCAAGAAAATACGTCAAATGCGGAAAATTAGCAACATGTTCACAGAAATCACTCCGCCAGAATACATTTATATCACAGATATTTACATCGGATTAAGTCCTACACATTTAAAACCTCCGCTCCTGTAATTTGAGGGTTCTGTGCAGTATTTTAGCTGTTCCTAGGAATGCACTCGTCGGGACCGAGACTTTAGATGTTGTACTTAGAATCTGCTCGAGCCACTCTTCCAGTTTGGGGGTCACGGCCACTAATGATCCATTAACCACTGGGACCAAGTTTGCTTTCACCTTCAACTTGTGTTCCAGCTGTTCCCTCAGCCCCGGGAACTTCTTTATCTTTTTGTGCGCCTCGTGTTCCAGCTGGTATTGCCACGTCTATCACCTGCCCTCTTCTGGTCCATGTCAACAGTCACTGTGTCTACTTGGTAGCCAATAGCTGCTTGTGAGTCTGGCAGAGGAAGTCCCACAGGATATGGCTCAACCACTTTTGGTGATGCTTCCAACTGGGATTTGGGAACTTCTAATCCATAATCGGCCCAGATGTTCCTATATTTACAATCCTAGCGATTTGGTTATGCCTCTCAGCGTACCCTGCTAAGATGTGCTGGACTGTCTCAGCTTTCTACAACCTGCATCTTGGATCCCGTCTGCTGTCGTAGACCCCTGTGTCTATGGATCTGGTGCTTAGGGATGCCTAGGGCTCTGGAGGTTTTTGGCGGTGGCTGACCTCCTTGTCTCCTCCTCATTGTTTCCATTGGCCTGTGGGATTCCCAGGTACTTGTAGCTGTCCTGTATTTCCACTATCCTGCCTTCTGGTAACTTCATCCCTTCAGTTCTGATGACTTTCGCTCTGCTTGCCACCACACTTGTCCATGCCGAATGAAATCCCGGTGTATTTGCAGTAGATCTTTGCAAGGCGGATCAGTGAGTCAATGTCTCGTTCACTCTTGGCGTAAAGCTTGATGTTATCCATGTACAGGTGGTGGCTAATGGCCATCCCACCCCTGAACCTGTATCCATATCCCCTCTTTTCGATGAGCTGACATAGGGCGTTCAGGCCTGTGCAGAGCAGCAGCGGGTACAGTGCATCACCTGAGAGAAATCAGCTTTAAGATCAATAATTTGAGGCTAGTCTCAGAAACCCTGCGGGCCACAGTGAAAGAGTGGTGCCACACACATCCGGGGTGATCTGAATAGATGAACAACCTTCATTCCGAACCTACCCTGCGCCATACCCTGGGGCATGCTGGGATATGTAGGTTTTGATGTAGAATCGTGCTTTCTAAGCACAAGAGATCTATTTTATCACATAAATAATCATATCCCCATTGGAGGCATAACTTAAACCTCCTTCTCTCTTTCTCCCTGTGTTTGCTATGAACGTTACTCTGTTAAGTCTTCATCACTCCCACATGAGGCTCAGCTTTGAACCGCTGAATTTGTTATTGATAGACATTAAATCCACATGGTAGTGTAGTTGATATGGAGCAGATTTTTTTGAATCTACATGGGTCAGGATTTTTCTTCACCTGCGACTCTGTGCAGAGAGAAGGTACCAGGTATGACTTTAAGTAGCGTCTCTGTTGTAGTGGACAGTTTTTTTGTGGGTTTATTGTAAAAAAAATA
This sequence comes from Lophius piscatorius, assembly GCA_009660295.1. Taxonomy (NCBI): domain Eukaryota; kingdom Metazoa; phylum Chordata; class Actinopteri; order Lophiiformes; family Lophiidae; genus Lophius; species Lophius piscatorius. The sequence continues at coordinate 172,138 of VRLP01000265.1, forward strand.
AATAAATAGAGAAAATATGCAGACTTCCTTGACTCACATCCTCCATCTGCTCTGCTCTCATGTGTTAGACTGCATCAAATTAAATGAGAGTGACATGGACTTATTTTCCTGACTTTGGCACTGATTTAACTATTAATAATATAACTATTTATAGTTTTGAGGATGTCACTTGGAGGGTAGGTATTGGGGTCAACTTGTGGAGGCAATATGTGGATTTACATACAAATAGCGTTGCATTGAAACATGAATGTTTCAATAGTACCGTTGAGAAAACACGGGAAGTAAAAAAGATTTTTTAGGATACTAGTAGCAAGTTGTGCAATCTTGTATAACAGTAGTATCATCCTCTCTGACCAGCTATGGAACTGATTTTATGTGATTTCAAGTGCTCCTCTAGACCCAGCAAATCGTTGGATAATATTATGGGCTGTAGACGCTCAACCCTCAAATTCTTTGCAGTTTTCTCACATGGTTTTTCCCTTTAAGTGGTGAATCTTCTCTGGTGAAAGAGTGTTTCTCTCTAGTATGCTCCGTTCATACTCAGTTGTGATCTGTTACCAGTGAAGCTCTTTGCCTGCGGAACAGTCCAGTCAGATGTTCATGATCATGCCACAATTCTCTCTGTCTTTTGTTGCCCCAGTACCACTTTTTGGAGATGTGTTGCTGGCATACAGTTCAGAATAAGCATATACTTCCAAAAACCTGATGTAGTGCAGCTTTAGGCTGTTATGAGTTGAATCCCAAAACAACACTGTTCTGTCGTGTCTATTGCTGTTTCACTATACTGTTTAATTCATGTTTTAGAGCTTCCCGACGTTTAAAATCGTACTTGCACATATGGACATTATAAAACATGCTAACACCAACTGACCCTTAATGTGTCCCCGCCATGTGTTTCTCCAGGCAGTCGAATGGATGAAGTATCAGACGTTGAGTCGGAGCCTGACCTCCCTCTGAAGAGAAAGCAACGCCGCAGTCGGACCACGTTCACAGCAGAGCAGCTGGAAGAGCTGGAGAAGGCCTTTGAGAGAACCCACTACCCCGACATCTACACAAGGGAGGAGCTAGCCCAGAGGACCAAACTGACTGAGGCCAGGGTCCAGGTAATACAACTCCCATCCATTCATCCAACCATCCATCGATATATCCACCCACCTATCCATCCATCTATACAGTACATCCATCCATCTATCCATCTATATGTCCATCCATCCATCCATACATCCACCATCCATTCATCCATCCATCCATCGATATATCCACCCACCTATCCATCCATCTATACAGTACATCCATCCATCTATCCATCTATATGTCCATCCATCTATCCATCGATATATCCACCCAGCTATTCATCCATCTATCCATCTATATGTCCATCCATCTATATGTCCGTCCATCCATCCATCCATCCATCCATCCATCCATCCATCAATGCAGCCATTCATCCATCCATTCATGCAACCATCCGTCCTTGCAAACTTCAATCTATGCATCCATCCATGCTTTCATGCATCAATCCATCCATCCATCCATCCATGCTTTCATGCATCCATCCATCCATCCATCCATCAGCAGCTCCACAGCCTGCCGACAGCTGCTGTTAACAGTGTGCTATAACTGAAGTTATTAGTTATAGTAACATGAAATGTCCTCAAGTTAGTAGTCATTCCGGAAAAATTGCTCACATTTTCTACTGTTCCTGATAAATCAGTTATCCTACCGACCCCACTGGGCAACATTTTAGCCATTATAGTACACACTGAGCAAGTTGCTGCTCCAAGTAAATACCCACATGCCCATCTCTTCATCTTTGGGGTCAAGTGTTGTAGAAAAAGATGATAATACACAAAAAAACCCTCTTCTTTTCTGTTTCATTAATCTGTGATTAGTCTCAATTGTACAATATATAACATCATTATGATGCCAGAGACTTCCAGCTGTTCACATCTCAGCTGAGGAGCCTGTTTGTTAGAATATGACAGCTCATAGTGTCTGGACCAGTAGTAGTGGAGTGGTAACAACAGCTGTTAGGTGTTGGGCAGTAGGGCTGCATTCCTCAGGCATGTCTCACTGCCCAGTGACTTGGCTTGAGTCTGTTTTTCCCACCACTCTCAGGCCCACAACTCATTGTAAAGCTCACAGCAGATCACAGAAGGGTCTAGTCTGTCTCCCAGCAGCTTTATTCCACCACAGCCTCGTGAATCAATCAAGAGCCAGAAAAGTATGTGAGCGAGAGAGAGAGAGAGAGAGAGAGAGAGCTTTCATCATTTTGTACAACATTTATTGACACAGGTCATCCGGAATCCTTTAATACATGTTTTATATATAATACTAAAAAAATGAACAGTTAATATACAGATTACAAAGAACTGTCATCACACATCCCACTAATAACTTCTTACCTTTCATAGATACGAAAAAATCCTTTTGAAAGCCTCTGAATCTGCATAATCGCAGCTACATAATGGTGACATTGTGTCTCTACCCCACTGTTTCCCCCACTGTGAATCAAGATACTTCTGCTCCCTCCAAATACAGATATAAGAATTTCAGGTAATAAAAGCGTTGCAGGATCACAGCCATCCGTCCGTGTCCAAAGAGGGCTCGTCTTTTCTAGATTGTTTTTCCATTAGTTTTTGTAGCCTCTCAGTAGAGTGGTAGGTGTACAGGTCTCAAGTAAACGGGATTTTGTATTGATTTTTTTATGTGACATAGTTGTTTTGAGTATAAATCTTTTCTACCTGTGGTTGGTGGTTGGTTTGTTTGGCTGGATGGTTATCCTGTTTGCCCATAACCTCCTGGATGGTTCTCCATGAACCTGGAGCCAGACAGACACATGGGTTACCGATTACTATTTGACTCAGATTTAATTAATGTAACACAATAAATGATAATATTTATATATAAATCATATTTTGTCGTTATTAATCAAACAACCATACGCTCAGTGACAGATCACGTCTGACTTTCCGTGGCTGTGTACAGGTAGAGTTAGTATTCTGGCCCAAATTCATGTCTTTGCTCCGTAGTGGGAGTTGGACTGTGAAGTTTACCTGCTAGACTCTACTTCTTCTGCATTTATGAAGTAGAACCCTGGGGCAGCAATGCCTGTTGTAATTATCGGACTCTCCTCTTCAGAAATAGAAGTCCAAATGATCTTCTCCACTTGAAAGGCATGTTTTCATTTGCTCCAAATGAAAAAGGAGGATTCCTGGAGAAAGCGGATGGAAAGCTGCAGGCGATAGCACAGGTTCCTGCTGTGGCTCTGGATGTGTGTCTTTTGGTGTGTGTGGGAGAGAGCGTGCGAGAGGGGGAGAGAGAGAGAGAGAGACCAAGAGAGTAAGAAAGAGAGAAACGGTAACAAATCCTGTGAGTGATATTGATTTGGTAAGAAGAGACACACAGGTTATCTGTGTGTCTGTAGATAGTTCAGCATTTGGCAACACACCACCTTTTTGTCATTTCATAATCTGCCCAAATGCACTGAATGGAATGAACCTTCCAAAACATTCCAAAATGTTCTGAAACATATTGATAATCTTAAAAGCACAAGTAGGCTACTGTTGTACTGCCTTTTTGCTATTTAGGAAATTTTTACATTTTGATTTTTCCTTTCATAAGTTGAACCTAATTGACTAATTTAAATAAAGTCAACATTAATGAAAATGGTGATGTTGGAGGATGTTGTGATAATATATTCTGTCTTTTATTTGTCATTCCATCTTTCCCGTGTTGTCTGGATACATTTGCACTGTCTCGGTTGGAGTTATTGTATTCATTTGTTGAATATATTTTTATTTATCTTGGTTCTGATGAAAGTTTCCATCCCTATTACATTTTTCTAACACTTCAGGTTCATTGTGGTGGTTTGTTTTGTTACCTGAAGAACTATGTACAGAAGTGTCCTTTCTTTTTTTTCTTTTTTTATAGAAGTTTAAGGCGTATTATGTGAAAAGGATTTTATCTCAGATGAGGTTCACCAGGGCATAACTCAAAAGTTACATCATTTATATAATTTTTCACTTTTCATTTCACAAAAAAAGTTATGTACACATCCTCTACGTACCAAAGTCATGCTTTTGGGGAACTTTTGAAAACTTCTAACTTATTTTGAGCTCTTTCTTCAATGAAATACATCCTCTGTGTGGGGTAATGAGTATTTCATGCTTGTTAAACCCTAAACAAATGACCATAGGCTTTGAGAAAACTGAAATAATGCTTCCTACTATTATAACGGAAAACACATTTATGACTGTTACCTTAAAACAGTTTGAGACCTGCACATGAAATAGGAAGTTATGTCACCTGGTAATCAAGTCTGTCCACTCTCCACTTAAGTTTTAGATACATACATTTACACAGACCGCTGAATTTTTTAAGCCATGAGACAAATCTTACTTTAAGGTAGTTCTCGCTTGAATCTGAATTATATTTTGTGTGTGCTTAAAATCAAGCCGATAGCGTAACACCAGGAACTATTCTGTCTCCAAGAATAAGAATTTACAAATCCTCCATAGCAAGTGTAAATCAGTAAGGTCGTCGGTGTGTTCACAGCTTTGATCAATCATGTATGAAGAGTTAAGCTGGGATGTTCACGCCTCTTCTCCCTCCTCTTTGGCCACCGTCTTCATCCCATTGAAGGGGAACTACGCACGATTAACCACATGCACAAATGCCGTTTCACCTTAATAAAGTACACACACTCTCCATCGACACACTCTTTACTTTTCCTCCATGCAAAACATTTGTTACTTGTTGTTTTCATTTTAATAATTCGGTGAAATTTCCGTTTCTCTACTTAACCTCTTCTAATGTAGTAGAATAATTTAAACATGATAATGAATGATGCATTGTAAACCTGCAGAAAGCTGTCACTTTGCTGTGGTGAGGTTATTTCAGTGAGCTGTGACAGAATACACGTTATAAATGCGCGTTAAGTTGACTGTAGTTGGAGTAAATCTAAAAGCAGCTCCACAGGTTGAACAAACAGATTTTCATTTCACTCAATTGTTAGCTAGAGCACATTTTGAGTCACTATTTCTTATTGAAAAATGTGTACCACTTCACTGAACCTTTTTCTAAAATGACCCCGTGGCAACAGGTCTATGCTAAAGAGTAAGGGGCCAAGGATGGAGCCCTGGGTGTACCACAGATCAAAGGAGCCACCTTTTGGGCATGTTCTGGCATGCAAGGACTAACTTAACACAATTATGTATCTTGATACAACAAAAAAGTCTAATATGGGTCAAATAGTTTTGTAATAACATGCTTTACCAAAATGTAGAGCTGATATAATTAAAACTGACTATTTTTTCCATGAAATACAAAATTTCATCATTAAATCATTTTGAATGTTTGATTTTTTTTTTACTCTTTAAATACATGTGTAACTGATCATTTGTCATTTCATGGCCAATTTAAAGTGTCAAAGATATTATATTAATAAATAAGTGAATAATTTTCATTAAATATTTTTTTTCTATGTGGGGACATTAGAGGTTTTATTGACACGCTGCCTTCTATCAAAGGCCACATCCACATGAAAAGCCTCCTAGTTCACTTTCTCTGATGTTTCCCCGCAAAACGGCAGGCCTGCAAACATGAATGAGTTTTTGAATGGATCATCAGCTAATATATGTGTAATTTATTACAATGAAAGCGGAAAAAAAGGCGAATGAAACTAATGATTTTATTCCCTTTCCTATTTTTTTCAGGTGTGGTTCAGCAATCGAAGAGCCAGGTGGCGAAAGCAAGCTGGAGCCAATCAGCTAGCAGCATTCAACCACCTTTTGCCGGGTGGATTTCCTCCTACAGGGATGCCAACACTTCCTACATACCAGCTGCCAGAGTCCAGCTACCCAACCAACACTCTGACCCAAGGTAGAGCAGATAACACTTCTCTCATACCGATGGGTAATTGATCGGTATGAGGCGGCTCTAACGGACACTTTTGTTTTTAGTAGAAAGAGTTTCATTACGAGTAGCATTAGAGGTTCTCATCATAGATTCTCCAGATATGTGGGATTGTAGTGGCAGGGAAGACCAGCAGTCCTCCAAAGCAGATTTCTTTGATTGCGTTTTGATGATGATGATAGTAGAAAGAAGAGTCTAAGATGCTGCTAAAAAAATGTCCAACAGGTGATCAGCTGAGTAGATCACATCACATATGAACACAACATATGTCTGGAGTTAAATTTTTGTCTTTGTAGGCTTCTCAACTTCGCCTGTAGGCAGGAACAATGAAGTACTAGACGGCCCTCAAAGAGCACGGAGGCAGCTCAGCTCCACCAACATCGTTAAACCTAAAATCCATAACCTCAACATAGATTGACTGTCACTATATGAATCATTTGTCATAAAAAGGATTGATAGTTATTGAAATGATATTCAGGATAATCTCAGATCTCACCTTCTGATATATGTTTTATTTGACGCCTATCTCAATCAGCAGCTAAAATTTCACAAAATTCTGTAGGAGGTTATCCCAAAAGACTTTCCCATCACCCCTGTCAATTTAAACAATCTAGATCTGTATTATTATTTGGATCCATGAATCCATCTATCCCTGTCTATCTCTTCAACCATCCTACCATCCGTTCGTTCTTATTTGTTTATCCAAGGCTGGGCTCATCCTGGGTGATCATGAGAAATTCCCAAGTTAGATGAGATATGTAAGAGAGCTCTGGGTCTTCCTCAGGGTCTCCTCACAGTGACACCAGATACCCAGACCAAATGACAAAAGGCTCCTTTCGATGCAAAGGTGCAGTGGCTTTACCTCTTGGTCTCCTTTGAGGCTAAGCCAGGCCACCCAATGGAGGAAGCCCATTTCTGCCGCTTGTATACACAATGAAAAGTTGTGCATTTTATAGAAACGTAATCGCCGCGTCTGCGTCCGTCGCAACACAACCTCCATGTTAATGCAACAAACTATCTCATGGATCATTTTCAAGTGTTATACCCACATAGACCTTTGTACGAGGAAGAACTGGATTGATTTTGGTAAAGGTGGGTTGTATGTTTGAATGCTGTCTTCAATGCTGACCTCCTCTGTTATCCAGCGTTCAGGTTCAAATTGAAAAGCAGAAGAAAAGACAGAAGTTAAAGTGTATTTCCCTGTATGGCCAAGAGAATGGGGCGAAGCCAGCGCAACCATATGACGTCAATACCCAGAATGCATTACGATGTTAAAGAATATAGCAACCTGCAAGTGAAAGGATTTTTTCAAATTGAATAAAAACTTACACACGGACAGTGTTTATATAGGTAGATAATATCTTGGCCCACAAGTTGTAATGGTGGTAGTTCCCGTTAAGAGCCCATACTAGCAATGTTACACTGTAAATACACTGTTTGTTTATGATTGATGACTGATTGTGTATATTGGTTTCAACCAAACCAAACAGATCAGATGTGGAAACATATTAAGATAATCAATGTCTGTTGGGGCTATGAGCTTCTTTAAGTAATAGAAACCTAAACCAACCTTTTCGTTATAGCAATCTTCTGATTACTCTTTTGCTGCCATGCCTTCCTAACCCTCTGCAATGGAAGAAATAAATTTGTTGCTGTACTCATCTAGGTCAGGGAGACGTTATATACGGTGTTTATTTAGGTGCTCATCTACACCTACTGTCTTGCTCTTCAGACGGCGGTGGTACAGTTCACAGGCCACAGCCATTGCCTCCGTCCACTGTGCACCAGAGCGGTCTGTCCAACACTGACAACAACTCTGCCTACGGTCTGGCCTCCAACCGCCATGGCTTTTCCAGCTACTCGGACACCTTCATGAGCTCAGCAGCGCCTGGCAACCACGTCAACACTGTCAGCAATGGACTCTCCACACAGGTAAGACCTGCTGAATAACGTTTACACACGAGGACCAAACAAACTAAACGTCCAACTCAACAGTGTTGGTCTGTGATTCCTGTAATCCTCTTGACATTTTGATGAGTTGGCTTGTTTGATTTATTGCTGATAGGCAGATATGACACTCTTATCGGTTTAAACTTTGTGTGGTCAGTGTACAGAATGGTTTGAGACATTTTAGGTTTGCATGCGGCTTAAAGTCAGGAGACCATCCAACTTAAGCTTTTGTTGGTTGTGATGATAATCATTATGTCGGCATTTAAAAAAAAGAATGTAGTTCTAGTTCTATTGTCAAAAGTTTTCTCCCCTGTTAACCCAAGGTGAGATAACTGAATTACACATCAAGAACTCAATTCACCAAACATCCTAAGTCTAAGAGGTGTGTCACTCCCAACTGTAGGACTCTCCTAACTATTTATAATTAGAGTTTTATACAATGCATTTCACAATACATGCACAAACACTTCTGTTGTGTTGTTGATTTCCTAGTTCCTTTTTATTAATGTGTTGTGTTGTGGCCTCTGTGGTGCGTTTTTCTTAATATGTTGTGTTGAGGCTTTTGCAAATCATGTTTCTTCATGTCTGGTGGCTTTTGCAACTCCTTTTTCTTAATGTGTTGTGTTTTGGCTATTGCAACACGTTTTCCAAATGCTGCACATATTTTTCAAAGCAATGAAGATGTTTTCTTCATTTGTTTGTGATTTGTGCTTTGCATGTGTTGCATCACGGTTGCCACCGTCGGCCAACTTACTTTCTGGTACCGACGTGTCGGTTACACATAAACTTGGTGAGAGATAACCGCGATACTGGCTGGAGAGGTGGGGCAGGGCCTTTCGATGAAAGCACCGCAAGATCGAGAGCCATTATTTGTAAACTACTTCATTGATTTTTAGGAACCTTGGAGGAAGAGAAGGGCATTCCTAAAAATTAAGCTATTGAATTTTGGAGAACTGCTTCCTTCTTTCTTTTTTCTTTTTTAAGAGAACCTAGATTACAGCCATTTTGATAATACCTTTGAGTCCCCTTTATTCTAAATAAAAGGGACTGTTGGGCCTTGGCAGTGCTATTCACTGCCCTTCTAGTTTATTCTCGACGCTGCTATAGAGGCCGGATTAAATGGTGTTGAAGCTTCTTTTAGAGCTGAAAATGTAGCTCATGCTATGTACTCGAATATTGTCAAATGTTGCAGTAGCCATTCTTTAAATGGTAAAATCCGTAATCTTTCAGGTGTATTTCCGAGCTTAAGGAAGGTCTAATCTTACCATACTCTGTTACATATTAGAGCAGAGCACCAGCATTTCAATCGGCTGTTGATGAAATTCCAGCCATTTAAATCCAAGCAGCTCCAATGAAGTCATTTGATTGAAACGGTATTCATTCCTGACACGTAATGCATCTGCGGTGAACACTCGTGCATTCCCTATTTATTGTTCTCTCAGGCTTTTGTGAATGGCTTCCACTCCCGGCTGAAGCCTTTCCATTATGGGTTCACTGCTGTTGACCCTTTCATCATGTTCCCAGGCATTTACATGAGATAACAATGTAGGGAGAATCTCCTAAGATCCCACTTTAAAATTGCAGGAAGACCATATGCTGTGCGTCTGACAGGCAATAATTCAATTTGAAGCAGCTATATTGCATTTGGAATGTAATTCACGTCAGCCATTCCAGTGCCTCCTGCTCTAAAATTGAACGGAAACGAATTAGAGGCTGGCTTTCATGTGGAGATGGAGTGTGAAGCCAATTCCAAGACTTATTGACAGGAAGACAAAATGACAGTATGAAATTCCATCCCTGTGGTAACGCTGCATGTGTAAATAGAAATGTTTTTAACAGCATCTCCCCACACCTTCAGAGAAACCCTGGAAATATACAGCTTTTCATTTCAACTGGAATATTTTGACATATTCCCATAAATCTATTTTTGCTCCAGAGCTGTATGAGTGGGCAGGAGATTCTGTGACGCTGGACCACTAATCTCTTTTGGTCAGGTCAGACAATTTAGTGACCTGCCACTGAAGATGAAACTATTAGTTCCCTCGGTGACCTCGACGCATCAACACATCAGACGAGGGAAGAGGAGCACATTTCTCCTCTTCTGCTCTCATTTCCTTTGCAGTTTGTTGTGAGAGGGAGATTTAGCTTGCTTTGGAATGGTGGAGCTCTTTGGCTCGCTATTTGATGTCGGGGTGAGAGATAGAAAGAGAGCGAGTGAGAGAGCGCGGGCGAGTAAAGATAGAATGGAGTGGGTTTCTGTGTTGGGGGATCAGAGCTGCTTTGGTTCTCCAGCTCTGTCTCTTTGATCCATATCCCCAGGCCTGCCTGCCTGCCTCGCTAACTCAGGCCTCTGCTCGTGATTCCTGACAACTGTCGGCCTGAGATAAGGAGGTGGGGGGGATGTGTGGGGGGGGCGGAGACTCCCCCACCATGTGCACTGCACCACCACCACATACACTTCCATTAACATTAACAACAACCTATTAAAAATCATTGAGGAAATATATTCACATAGGGACCCCTAACCCGCGCCCCCCCCCCCTTTGCTCCTGTATCCATCCCAGTTCAGTGTGTTGACACTGCTGTGTGCACCTGAATGTCAGCGAGAGCGCTGCCTACTATTAGTCTCAGTAGCTATAAGTTGTTGCCGTATTAGAGCTCTTTTGACTGGGCACGCTGTCAGCTGGCATGCTCCCATGTCAACAAATCAAAAAGGATGAGCACATATTTTTACATCATTCCCATAATAAGGACTGGAGTGGTGGCGGGGCGGGGGCGAGGAGGAGGGGCTGTTAATTAGAAATAGCCTGAAAAACAGATGCAGCTTCAGTGGGGGTAAGACGCAAAGCAAGGGGGCTTTATAGCGAATAAATAAATAGATAAATAAATAAATAAATAAAAGACAAGACCTACTCAAGAAAGCTGCCAGAGAAGCAGCGGAATTTAAATGATACCCGCTGATGGAATGTTTGGAGGATACATTTTTCCTTATTTATTTCAGTGTCTCCCCCTCCCTGAGTGGAAACTAAAAAGAGCCCAGGGAGCCGGCTGATTGACTGAGTGGGTAGAAAACTGTTAAGCACCTCTCGTTCTTGTGGTTCAGAAGAAATGTAGGCGTTAAATGGCTAAAGCGCAGGAACAACTGCAACCTGAAACTCTTCTGCCGTTATTTCCCCCCCCTACTTGTTCAACACTTGTACCATGACCACACTTGATTCTGACAGGCCAGAGGGTGTTATTATTTCCGCACACTTTCACAATGCAGCTGAGATTGTAAATGCAGCTACAGAGTCTCAGAGGAAAACTTCAGGTAAAGAGTAAAGAATTCTCTCCAAAGCATAGACCAGGTACATCTTCTGTAACTAGCAACCTCTGCGGATCCGCTGCAATGGGGGCATTTTACTGAATAAGGACAAAAGTCCATCACTGAACTGATAATGAGGGAGTGACATAAAGTTAGGATCCAAACATGTCTGCTTCCTCTTGCTGAAAGTAACTTAAGGTGTCAACACTTTAATCAACTCAACTGTTTCTTTGTTAAAGAAAAATATGACTGAACTTTTTATATATTATGAATATAATATGAGTAGCAGCATGTATGTGCTAAAGAGTAAGGGGCAGAGGATGGAGCCCTGAGGGACACCACAGGCCGAACGGATCAAAGAGCAGGATGTTTTTTTTTTCTTGCATATTAAAGTATGTGAGGACTTACTGAATAGAATTATGTAACTTTATGGATCCCAAAGAAATGTAATAAGGGTCAAATGCAGTTTTTAAACAAGCTTTACCAAAAGGTGAGTTCATCTTACTAAAATCGACTACTTCAAATTAAAGTCAGAGTCTCATTATTTTTTTATTGTTTAAAAACATGCTTGTTATTTTACGGTAAATTTAGATTGTGTTGGATATCAATATATTTAATGTATGAAAGAAATAAAACATGTAAAGACATTTTTTTTTCAGTTTTCTTTTCAAGTGTTTAACAAATATTTAGCAATGCTATCCTACGTCAAATATTCTAATGAAACAAAAAAAGAAGCTTATTCCACAACAGAAATTATTTTTTTTCATATCGTTGCAAACAAACGTTTGCAAACGTAATGACTTGATGATGTTGGGTGATTTATTTTTTTTTGTGTCAAAAACACATTTAATTTCATGAGCTCAATCAGGGGAGTTGCTTGCAAAATGCAGGTGATCGGGGTCTTTTTGGGGAGATGTTGTCGGGGACGACAGATCTAGTAAGTAAATGCTGGTTGGTGCTTTGAAGTGCTTTGTCCGTGCAGAAGAGAAGCACAGAAATGCAGTTAACATTTGTGTGTTGCACAGACGTCTACCACACAGGGCATATTACTGTCTGTCTACATTGCACACAGGAGCTCTGAGCCTCGGCCCCCCGCTGAGAGCCATCTCTCTGTTTATTTACATGTCATTATGGTGAGGTGGAGCAGACATTAACTCTGTCAGATGTTATTTGAACTGACATCCCTCAGTGGGGCTGACTTCTCGCTGCTTGAGCAAACAGTTCCTCTTCTATTCCAACCTTTGACACAACCCCAGCTGCTCCGGTTAACAGCCTCTTGGCCTCCAATCATGAAAGGATGAGTTTATTTTGGAATAGCAGTAGAAGAGGTGCAGGAGGAAAACCACAGTAGGTGGCGTTAGTGTGAGGCAGCAGGTGTAAAGCTCCTCACTGGTTTCACGTAAGGAAAACCCCAAACACGGATGTGGTCGTACATACTGGTTAACTGGTAATTATATATGAGCATTTCATACGTTTCAGGCATGCAGTGAAGCATTTTGAAATGAGTAGCGGTTTAATATGTTTTTTTCAAGAGCTGAATATCAGCAAATCATTGTCCCTCAAAGTAAACCAGTCATAAACCAACACAAAAGACAGAAAACAAACAAACTCCTCTCAATTGCCAATTACTACTTGTATTTCCAGCTTCTGTGTTTAATAATTGGGATAGATAGGGAAGAATCTATTACATGTCGAGAGGAATCAGGATAAATAGACGGATGTCTATGAATATCTGTCACTTCCTTTAAAGGTATTATTATTATTATTATTATTATTAAAAGTATTATTCAGTTTTGGACCAACAGATAGATACACAGGAGATGGTCATGGCCTAAAAAAGTTCACAAATACTCTCTAAATATCACTTAAACACGCAAAAAGGAAATCATAAACACGTTGACTATATACACAGGGGAGAGGAGACGACGAGACACAGGTGCACAATCAGGGAGTACCAGACTGTTGCTCAGAAGGCCGGCGGTCAGCTGGGTTTCGAAAGTGGAGCTTCTTCTTTTGATGGATCCGGTCCATGAAGATGTGTGAATAGTATTGCTGCAATTTTGGCAAGTAAAATCTTTAGATCCAAGATGCGCAATGAAGTTGAGATAGGGTGGAACTGAAAAGGATCCACTGTGTGGATTCATCACGGCCCGGAAAAAGAAGTTCACATACATGTGTGCCGCATTTGAAGGAGTCCTTGAAACGGGACAGAGCTTTTTGCACTATTGTAACGCATTTGGTCTTCTGAGCCCAGAATATATGTATAAAAAAGGATAAAATGCTGAATCGGACTTTTACTGCTGGTACTTTATGTTGCTGAAGAATTCTCTGCAGTTTCATGCATGTTTCCAGTTTCCTTTCCTGGATTGATTATACTTTCTGACTTGGTTAATAATAGAACGTTAGAGCAGCAGAGGAGTGAATATGACAAAAAGCTGTCTTGTTGATTGTAATAGATTACATGGAATGTTTGAAGGCAGTCCATAAACCTGGACTGTTAAGTCTGGTGCCTTTGTAGCCAAGATGCAGAAAACTCTCCACCTATTGGACACATGTAGGAAACATTTTTTTCAAGTCTTATATACAGAATTGTTGGAAAACAACAACGCAGGGCTCACTTACTTACTTTCCCCGACTTTACTTATATGTTTTTTTTATGTGCAGCTGAGGTTGGTTGTCATGGAGTGGTAGGTCAAAGATTGGTAGGTCTTTGTTTGAACTGATGTCGTGGGATATGGTAATCTAATGTCTGATTTATAATATTTGTCTTGCAGATCAGCTTCAGAGAGCGCCTGTGTTCGGCGATGTATCGCTGTATTTTTTAATCCGTCTTCCTCCTGACACCGAATTTGATTTCTTTTTTCGTCACTGATGGGGGAGTTGGGATTTTAAGGATTACGGCCTCTTACCAAAAACACATCTGCTCATAGTCAAATAACTTAAAGTGATTGCATGATTACCTCTGATTGCATCAGATATTCCGCATTCAGCGCTGACATGCTCAGTGTGCTTAGCAATTAGCATCCAATGTGTGATTCCGTGGAAGATAATGAAAGATCCTGTCTGACAGCAGCCACATGTCAGCCTCAGCCTTAATCCAGCAGCTGTATCCTCCCACTACATCAGCTCAACCTGACACTGGGAGGTAGATCAAAATGAAGAATTAAATGCACACATTTTACAGTTATGGAGTGTAGTGAAAAGTTAAGATGTCATAAACCCCTTCTTATCTCTCAGCTCACCGTTTGGCAATGAAACACAGTGAAGGCAGAGGAACAGATCTAAATGTAGAACAACCCTACTCTTCATCTTTTAAATACGCCTTTAACTCTTTGAGTTCAGACACCTCCCACCATCTGTGTGGATGTGTGTGCGCCTCATTTTTCCTTACTTTCCATCCTTCATGTAAATAAATGACCTTCACTCAACTACATATATTCCAAAGATTTCACTCTGAATCTACAAAGACTTGAATCTTCGCATGTATCAGAGATGATTTATCCCCAAAGACTTGGGGTTATTTTGGAATCGTCATCGCCGCAACTTGGTTGTGTTAAAGCAAATAACTCAAAAACTGTTTCTTGGATCATTTTCAAATTTGATATAAACATAGACCTTAGTGCGAGGAAGAACTTGATTTATTTTGGCAAACGTCAGTTGCATATTTCCAACACTAGGTGGAGCTTTATCTCTAAATGTTTTTCCGGCCATAGCTTCTCAAACATTGGTCCGGGTTAGTCCAAATCTGGTGTATAGGAATCAATTCCAGGAGATCTATCTTACATATATCATCTTTTACGTTAGAGTTCATATTTTACTCACTATAGAGAGCTTTTTTCAGAAAAACACGTTTTTTCGGACATTCGTTAGTCTGATTTAGTCCAAATTTGGTGCATATTAATCGACTGGAGGAGATTTATCTTGTATATATCACATTGTACTCTTTAAGTTCTGATTGTAATCTCTAGAGCTAAACAACATCAGTATTCCAGGTAACAGTCAGAGTCTTTCCCTTGCTTCAGGAGGTCAAAGGTACGCCGCACAAAAGTGTATTTAACAGCATCAGTCCGGTCGTAGGCCCCGTCCTCCACCCACTACCTGCATTAAAGTTAAACAATCAACCCTGTTCCATGTTTTTGCCTCTTATACAGAAGAGGGAGATGGAATGACCACATTCCTGTTATTTATGGTGCTCTGATAATCCATTTTCACTGCTGCAATCTGCTGGTTTAAATGAACTTTCTTAAAATTTAATTTGAACACTTAAATAAAATATATAATATAAACCTTATCTTTTATCTTCTCCCTGTTTGATAATGAAACATCTTGTGATTAAAGCTTGCTGAGATTTTGCCGATATGAAATGTTTGTCTGACTGCGTACGACATATTCCACAATGATCTAATCGCTGCGGTTTTCTGTTCTGTGTTTGCAGGTGATGAGTATCTTAGGTAACCCCAACGGCGTTTCCTCACAGCAACAACATGACTTCTCCATTTCACCACTGCACGGCGCCTTGGACTCCTCTCCATCCAATGTCATCTCAGCGAGCTGCAGCCAGCGCTCAGCCGATTCATCCATTAAGACGGTGGACAGCCTTTCATCCTCCCAGTCCTACTGCCCGCCAACATACAGCAGCACCAGCTACGGCATGGATCCAGCTGTGGCCGCCGCCGGCTACCAGTACAGTCAGTACGGCCAGAGTGAGTCCTGTTACCTGACATTTTCATAGAAAATACGGGACTCAGTGTGTGGAGTTCTGTTGGAAACACATATCTTAATTGTAATATTTACATTGTATGTAGTTTATAGATATATTAAGCGATATCTTATCTTATCTCATACATTACCTTGCCAGTTTCTGCGAGTGTCCAAACTGTGTCTGATCTCACAATGATTGCAAACAGCAAGAGGAGATTCACAGCAATAAAACTATACTCAGATCATGCCTTTAACAAGCATTTTTCATCAGCGATGCTTTGAGGGACCCTCTGTGCTGCGGTGTTTGTGGTTTGGCGGAGGTCCTTTGCCCCCACCTCTCCCGTCTGCAGACAGATTCGACAGTTCGCTTCAGACGTTTGACTCTTCTCTTGTTCTATTGCAGGAAGCTCCTGACAGATTAAAGTATATACTTTCAAAATAGCTGAGAGGTGTGTGTGTGTGAGAGAGAGTGTGTCCGTGCACCTGTGTGTGTGCATGTTTGCATATGTGTGTTATCAGATAGGCTGTATCTTAGAAGCAGAGGACTCTTAGTGTGACTTCTTGACAGGGATTTAAGGTATAAACCTGGCTGACAGGAAAAACATCTTCCTTTAGATGCCTCACTAAACCCTTGTGAAACACACACACACACACACACACAGACACACACACTGCTCCCAACTATCTGTCTGGGTGAGTGGCGTTTTGGCAGACAGACCTGCCCACCCATAGGTACCCCTCTTTCTCTCCTTCCTGGGCATGGAGTGACAGCATCCTTTCTGTGCGTGCTAGCATCCTAACTGACGTGCCTTACTTATCTCCTCCCGATAGCTGCAACACACACTCATGCTCACCCAAAGACAGCACGTCACATCACTTCTGCTGTCAGCCCGCCTCTCTCTCGCCCCATAAAAGAGACGTTAGCGGCAGCTGAACCAGGGAGGGGCAACATCCAACACTCTGAGAAAAGTATATGCCGGGCCATTTTTAGAGAAACGTAGTTATTCCAGGGACTAGCGTTCTCTCTGTCTCTCAGTGAAGAAAATGAGGTTGGCTCCTCTTGTGTGTCTGTCAACCATAGTCAGTCAGAATGATTGGCCTTACAAAACATCCTGACACAATGCCAAACATGTTCAGCTATAAGCCTTGTGATATTCTATGTTTTCATCCGCCACCATGAATGTAGTGGGAGGAGAATATTGGAGGTGGTTCCCTCCATCATGTCCCTTCATCTTCTTGTTATTAATATTAATAATGATAATAATAATGATAGTATATTTGGGAATTTACAAGAATTTCATTTTTTACTTTAATGGTCTAACTTTAAGATGTTTTTGCTGGAGAAACGTGTTGATTCCACATCTTAGACACTTATATAGAGTATTTGGTTGAATCTGTTTGGTTTACAGAACGAAGATAAACTCATATATATGTCAAATAAAGTTAAATGGAATATGTGAAATTGCATTCCCTCTAGCATTTGTTCAACATTGACCCGAGGGTAAAGGTTAGCTGTGTTGCTAACTGTGCCCGTGGACCAACTTTGTCTTTTTTAGTCCTTTGCCCCGGTTTTCTTTCACTTCTTTGTGTTTTTTCCTTTTGGACAACGATCTTTCATGTCCTGTTGCTTTTTTCTTTTGCTAAATAGTAAGTTTGATCCTCCATTGATCAAGATTTGGGTTCTCAAAACACAAAATAGTTATCCAGCAGCAGCGTGCTCACTGCCCTTCTCTTCCTCCTTCTTCTTCATGTTTCACCTTTGCCCTCTCCAAACCAGAAAACGTGAAAACAATGGACTATTGTCCTTAAACGCTAATGTAGAAGATACTGCAGACAAGACATGGTGGCCTCCGTGGAGATGGACCCACTCCTATGTAGCTATAAAGGGCTTTTTCTTAATGAACATTTTGAAAAAATATCTTAAAAAATGAATATATTATTCCATTTATTCAAAGCAATACTTCTACATTTTATACACTGTACCTTTAATGTCAACAAAATTCCTAGTACACATCATAATACTTTCAGTATAAATGCTAAGACACATAGCTGTGTTTCCTGCAGTCATTGTCAGTTCGCTGACTTTTTATTCTTCCCTCAGCAAAACGGGTTCCGGGAATTTTACGTTTGTTCCTCTTCCAACTCATCTGGTGCTCAAACCAGTGATTGATGCCTTTACTAACATGCTCTCTATATGTATAAGTATTATCCCTCTGTCCCTCATACTGATTAATAATGAGTGATTACATTGGCCGTCTATTTGAAGGATAAAGAAAACTAAACGGTAGCTTAAATATTTAAAAATTAAAATCCAGCGTGATTAGATTCTGGCTAAAGTTCCAAGAGATGATTCTTAAGTTGTTGCAGGAGTCTCCGATAGAGAAGGAATATCAGACGATGTTCAGCTCTTCCTCATTTCTCCTCTGCAGCTGCTGTGGATTATCTGGCGAAGAACGTCAGCCTGTCCAGTCAGCGCCGGATGAAGCTGGCCGACCACTCGGCTGTACTGGGACTGCTGCAGGTGGAGACTGGCCAGGCCTACTAGTACTCACCTAACACAATGAGACAACATGACATCTGGTCACCAGCACAGACCCCCACCTACTGCTACCATCCATAACCAATCTCCCAGAAAACATGTGTGTGTGCGCCTGTGTCAAAGATGTCCCAGGCTGATTTTTTAGCATTGTCATGTTTCATTTTATGTGACTGTTTCTCCAGGTATTTAGAATGACGCAGCTGTCCGAGCTTTAAACATTCCCCAGCGGGACCAACCAAATCCGAAACAATGATTGCACTGTTAGGAATGTTGTGAAATGTTTATGATGTGTTCTTATATAATATTACACTCAAATGTATATATTTAACTTAACCGGTTTAAGTCTAAAGTGGTGATTTTACTAATGACTATGTTAGCCCAACATTAGGGCAGGGTCTGGGACTGGTTACCTTCTTCTGCTCTCGCCCGCTAACGGAGGATTTGAAGCCAATTTTGCCTGGGCCCGTTCCTCTCCCTTCCAATTCATCCATCTCCGTTTTCAGTCCCGGCCACTACCGAAATGAAAAACTTCTGCTTTCAGGACCAACTTTATTTAAACATGTTTGCAATAACTCCCAACTATTTAAAATACACCAAAAAAACTGAAATAAGGCATTTATGAAATTCTTGAAGTCATCTTAAGGCCTTTAGATAATATGAAGGAATATTAGGGCCAACTCTACGAAATAAATTGAAATATGACATTGGGGGGAAAAAAAATAGTAATTTCAGGAGAAAAATGTTGCATTTTTTAGAGAATAAAGTCGTAATTTTTTGAGAATAAAGTCATGATCTTAAAGCACTCATTGAAGGGGAAATGACGAATGTGGAGCATCTTGTCAAGTTATATTTCAATAAGAATATCATTCTTTTACAAATGATTAAAGATTGAATGTTTTGGCAGATAAACACAAGATAATCATAAGTATTAGAACCTTGAAAATGCTGTTAAGAGCATTTAAGAGTTTTTTTCATAAGAAAGATCTCGACAGACTTGGAGGAAATCATCATTTTTTTGGAGCAGCATATGGCTGCGTTAAACAGTGATTCTAAAGTAATGTGAGTACTTCATTAATCAGTGACACACACCGAGGGTTGTGTGTGTGTATGTGTGTGTAGTGCAGCACAACATCTCATACAGTAGATGACAAAAGCCCAGTTTGCAGAACTTTCCTCTTGCTAGTCTCAAAATTCTGACTTTATTTTCCTAAAATGACGACTTTATTCACGTAAAATTACAACTTTTTTTTCTCATAAACTTCCGACTCTATTCTCGTTAAATTCTGACATCATCCTCGTAGAATTACAACTTTATTCTTGTAAAATCTGCCCTTTTACTCCTGATGGCGTTTCACAATTTATTCCAGTCTGAGACACAAAGCATTTTTTCTCTACGTTCTCCCATTCACTCCCGCAGAATTTCCATTAGATTCATGGGAACCGTCCTCTACCCCAGGTTTTGAGGCCTGCTATACATTTTACCAAACCTGGGACAGATATTTCTTATGAATTATTAGTCCCATATCCGACATGTAGCTGAGATCTCAACAGGCCATTTCCTCGTGAGGGCGTTACTTTTGGTTGTCTCCATCAACAAAATGTCTTTATCTGCATAAGAACAGCTAACTGATAGAAAAATGTTTCTCTATAACTTAATTACAGTTCGCAGTCATCCTGTGGTGGTTTAATAAGACTCATGCAGGGTAGTTTGAAACATTCCAAATCTACTGTTGTGTTTTTCCACGAATCATTACGTCCTTCTTGCAGTCATAAAATGTGTGAATAATGTGCAATGACGCGTTTAGAACCCACTGCATCGCTTTTAAGTTTGTGAACTGACATTGAATTGACTCAACTAACCAAACTATTACCCATCAGGAGTTCTGCTGATGGGGGGTGACAATCAAACTGAGCAATAAAATATCAGCTGCTGATGGAAGTATTAAGACCCAACCGATACTTCAAAGTTTGAAAATTTTTGTTTTTATATAGAAGAATAGAATAAAATCCTAAATACCTTTTTTCTTTTTCTTTTTCAAGTGAAACCAGCCAACAGTCTTATAGAAACTGAATATCAGCAAAAATACTGGCAGCTTTAACAGGAACTTGTGAGCCTCCACGAGTGCAACTGTGTGTCGGGTTGTGAGGGAGATGAAGTCCTCAGATATTGGGTATTGTTGGAGGTCAAACCAGCTCCTGACTGACCTGCAAACAATCAAGCCCACCTGGACGTTTAGACCACTACCAGTCATTACACTTCTTTACATTTATTCTGTGTTGACTTAATGTACTACACCTTGTATTGATCTGTGAAAAACAAACACTGGATAGTGCTGTGACAATCCAACATCGACCAATGTAGTCATTACAATTATCATCAACGCTCCTTCATACTCACCAAATGCGTTCCTTGAGGAATAATTCTGTGGATTCCGTTTCTCTTCAACACGCCAAAACCAAACGTTCATGTCAGGCATATCTGTAAGACGTCTACTGTCCATGTTTTCGTGTGCTCTCTGTCCATCGGTTAAGGATGGTCGAAGGTACGACCCTTATCCATAGTGCCTCTATCTGACATCCTGACGTCTCCTCCCAGCTCACTGCTGATGTGTAGGGAATCAACCGATACCAAACTCTACTTACCTCGGCTGCAGAGAGAGGAAGCGGGTCTTTATTTGAAACAGGCCTATATTAGGGTCTGTTTAGACTTGGTTTTTAAACGCCTTTCAGGCGATCGGATCACAAGGCGAACAGCGAGACGCATCGTTTACACGTGTCCAACATGTCTCCCCGAATGTGTCCAGCTGGCTACTTGTGTTCAGATATTGTTGCTGCCTACGTTACTTCAACTACGTAGTTATCAGTCACGTCAATCAAGCGCCAGATTTGTTCGGCTAGCTAGCGAGGGCTACCTAACAACTTCAGAATGTTTCCAGAGCGAGTAAACATGTACGGAGTAGTCCAACTGTTGAGACTGACAGGTAACAAGTCATTTGCGTAGGACAAGGCGGAAATTGAAGCACGTTAGAAAAGCAATGACATTCGCCGGTCCATTGCTAGTTACAAGACCCCATTAGCACATTTCTGCCGAAACAATCCCCAAAACATCCCTGATGACGTATCTTCATGATACATAACTGTCGAAGACATGCCAGGACACATTAACACTACAAAAAATATGTGGTCAAATTCGTCCCAGACCACCTGAGTAAGTGGTTTGAGTGATCGGATCACAATGCATCTGGTGGCCATGTCGCGCTGTCCACTTGTGATCCGATGGCACTAAACGCATTTTATAACAAAGTCTAAACAGGGTCTTGGAGACATAAGTATATTTGATCATAGTTTACCTTTCAGATCTGCCTCTGGTTTAGTTTGCTGTCAATGCAAAGAAGAATGAAAAGTCTTAACATATCAGTCCAACCTGAGGTGTAGTGTCAATCCAAACAACTTACCGCTCAGAATGTTGAGATAAGGTAGCATTTTTACACGTCATGAAGGAATTAGAGGCATCTGTGATGTCCATCGAATGGACCATTTGCAACCTTTCTTACTTTACTGACCAAAGGGAAAGTACTGCGATGTTCCTCGTCTTCTGTTTTCTTCAATGGAAACCACTTCAAGATGAACGGGCTGGAGGATAAACAGAACAAACAGAGGCTTTCCTTCCATCACATCATTCCACACATACAAAGCGCTTGAACAACAGAAGTACGATTCAGCATCATTACCTTGGACTTAATGCCATTCCAGAGAGACCCTCCGTGTTTAGTCCTTACTTCATGAGTCCATTATGAGTTCACTTAAGTGAAACTGAGCAGTATTTGATGAGTTTGCTTTCATGCCTGGATGCTGGTGTCTATGTATGGTGGGGACCACCATCACCATCCACTACAGAGACTCTGACAATATCTTCTCACCTCCACAAGAGCCATGGAAACTCTTTGGACACTTGCTGTAACTCTTGTGTATATATATTTTTTCACTGACACCAAACCAAGGACACGAAGAATCAAATGTACAGATATTCAGCTCCTCCTCTTTACGCCTTGGTCCTGCTTGTTTTTCTTCTGCTTTCTGTTTGGCATGTGTGTATGTTTCCATTGCATAATTTATTCGACCTATAGGAATTATTAGATACGTGATAAATTTGTATTGACATTTACTGCCCTCAACCTCTTGGTATGTTAACTGTAACACTGGCGTAACTGTCTGTTCATTAAAGCTCTACGACTGGACCAAGACCACAGACTTCTGCTGGTTTCCTGCTCCTCACTCACAAACACTGAAAACTGTTTAGAAGAAGAAGGGACATGGAAAAAGTAGATATGTGAAATAAACCCAAACACATCATTTTTACATTTATCTTATTAGCCATGGAATGTCCTGCTCAACTGTTTGGTTGAGCTCTTGTTGAGTTTTTTTATTAACTTTTTACCTGTTAATAATACGAACCAGTGGCTGTATGTATATGCTAAAGAGTAAGGGGCCGAAGATGGAGCCGTGGGGGACACCAATGGTCAAAGGGGCCACCAAGGATGAGGCATTAACCATGACTATATGGAAAGTCCTTATCATTAAGAATGATTTTTTCTTTTTGTGGCATATGAGGACTTACTAAGCAGAATTATGTTACATGAGACAACCAAAATAACGTTTTCTAAAAACATGCTTTACCAAAGGGGTGAGCTAATCTAATTAAAAGGAAGGATTTACATACATTTTTTTATCATTAAATTATTTTATCAATCTGTTTTTTTGTTTAACTGTTTAAACCCGGTTTGTCATTTTATGGTAAATTTGTAGTGTCTACGATATCGAATAAATAAAAGACTCCAATGAAATAACATGCAAATTCCACATTTTCATTTCTTAGTGAGGATATTAAAGGGATTTAAGAGGGTATATAAATGTAAAGCCAAAAAACGGTTATTTACACAATCCCTGCTGAGTCTGTGTGAGTCTTTCGGCAAAGCACTGAACCCTGAGGTGTGTGATGTTCATGTTAAAGGCTATTTGTCCTGATGACAGCTGTGATATATAATCTGTGACTAACATAGGCTTGTTATTAGATTATAATGGGAAAGAAAAAGCAATATGAGATGTTTTCACAGATGATCATTTAAATACAGTACAGTGGAATTACTGCCTACATTGCATAAATTTAAACAATTATTGCCGGACTATCGTCTTAATTTTAGAAGGTTTGACATTACTAGGACAAACTGTATGTCAAAGCAGCCACAGCAGCAACACAGCCAACAACATGGAGCTTATCCATGACAGCTGTGATGAAGTGGAGAAGGTATGTGTGGATGTGTCTGACCATCAGTGATGTGTTTGGTGGATCTGACTTTGTGAGGGTTAACAGAGACTCCATGCTGCCATAGTTTTCACACTTCACTGATAAACCACAGAAGGGAGTAACATTCGGCGTCATTATCAAATACAGTATCATGTCACTTGCCTCCTTTCTCCATATTTTCTCTCTTAGGCAAGAAACAGTGAAGAGAAACAGCTTCTTCTTCTTCTTCATCTCTGGACCAAAATCAGCTGATCAGACATTTGGATTAAATGCTTGCTATGTCTACTTACTCAGTCAGTGTTTCCATCAATCAAGTTCATTAACCATTTTCGAAAAGCCTAAAAAAAACCTCATTGAAGCGTAACTTTAAAAAAAAAAAAAAGTTAAAAAAAAAAAGATTCTGCTGTTTCCATTAATCTTCTCATTGGCAATGATCTATACGGCTAATAAAAATATGTTGATGGAAATGTAATGAGGAAAATCTAGTAAGAGAATTATTTTCCTATTGAACCCGATGGATGACCTAAGACCCCTAAGATAATGTGTGGCTCGGAAGGCGTTGAAGGTTTGGATGATAGCTACAGTGTTGGAAGATAGTAGAAGATGTTGATGAAGAGGACTGTCTAGTGAGTGGATTATTTTTTTATGAAAGACACTATTTTCCAGACATAACTTCACATTTAATTTGAGGGGTTCAATCAGATGGGTTGCTTGAACAATTCAGGGGATTAGGGGCTTTTCAGGGATATACCTTTGCTGTCCGGGACGACAGGGAAGGCCTAGTTTTATGTGTGTATCTAATACGAAATTATGTTTGACCTTCAAACAACATTAAACCCGATGAGTGAACACTATAGACAAGTTTTAAATGAAAATTATAATTATTGAAGCAGATAATTCTTCGTACCAACTGGGCCTTTGTGAGAGAAAACCTCCCCCCCTGAACTGGATTAATAATTGGTTGCACCTGGACTCAACACACCCAGACCTGATTGGCTCAATCAAATCATCACTTAACCCAAACCTCTTAGAGCAGAGGCAGGAAGTTATAGTAGCACATCATGCCAGGAGAAAAATAAAGTCCGCCAAGTATGAGGAAGGAAATGCTGGATATCAGTCTGGACAGGGTTATTAAGTTATTTTGAAGACTCTGGTAATCCACAGATCCACTCTGAGACACTTTATTAATAGATGGAGAAGACTTGGAAGACTGTTGAACCTTTCCAGAAGTGATCAGCTCACAGTAGTTACAACAATGAGCTCGGCAAAGGCTCTTTCAGGAACTGACAAATATAAGTATATCCATGAAACTACAGACCACCTCTGTTACCTCAATAAAAGTCTGTGATCATGACCACTATTTGAAATAATTAGACATAGTTTAAATCGTTTCCTGTTCCTCTCCAGTATAAAACATCAAAGGCACAAGAGCACCCAAGGTTTAGGAAAAATTCATGCATTAATGTCTGAGTAATTGCCAGCTTCCGAATTTACCAAATTTGTGTCCAAAAAACGTGCTTGAGTATCTCATAAATATTCTGTAGTTATTTGTCTCCTAGGCCTTCCACTTCAGCGTCTCTGTTCAGCCCCCTGAGCCCGTAGCTCCTTCCCCCACAGGAACATCAAAGGAATAAAGGAATCAATAATGGACACAGTTTCAAGAGAGCACCTGTGACGTCAATACAACAAACAGCTTATTATTTTATTTCATCTTAAATGCTGCGAAACACGTAACGTTGCATAAACTTAATCATCTGTAGGATATGCCACAATCCTCTGGGTAACATTTTGTGCATCTCTGAATATCTGTTTTTCCGTAATCTTACTAAAAGCCAGCCAGACACATAGACAGATGACGAGTGAAAACATTACCTTTTACTTTGGCAGAGGTAATTAGGGATAGTTAAAACTAGAATCCCTCATCGGATTTTGATTAAATTAAACTCTAATAACTAAAAGATATAAGTATACAGTTTATCTTATGGAGTCAAAATGATGATATGAATGGAAATGGAAATAAATTCAGGTATATTAGAAATAACATTCATTAAAACAAGTATTTCAATTCTTTGCTGTTGGTCCAAACTAATGTATGATTAGACATGATCAATAATCAGTCATGTAGAAATCCTGGATTCTCCCATCAAATCAATCTTCTCTATAATAGAATGGGTTCTTCCCTGCAAAACTCCTTTGACCAAGTTCCATGAATATTCATCTGGTAGTTGTTTAGAAGATGGAAATGATGAAAAAGAAAAGAATGGTTATAACAGACTGACAAACAAACCATAAAAACAGCAAACTGACGGCAGTTAGGATGGAGGTTGTGCTAGAAGGAGATCACCTCCAGCACGCTTTAAGTTACCAGAGATAAGAGGTTCAACAGTGGCAAGACTTTCAGAATAATGATTATTTGCAGCCAGCGCCAACGCTATCACTCCGGCTGAGTGCAGGAAGTCCCAGAATCAAAGCCCATGTCTGTAGATGTTCACCCTCCCCACCAGAACACCTTGCAGGTATTGTGCACTGGGAGCACCGCTGTGTCAAACGCTCAACACTGTCACAATGAAAGCACTGACAAAGCCAAACATCTCTCTAAATCCCATAATTATCCCAGGATGCATAATGTACCTGGGCCCCAGCTGTCTGATCACCACACTGAAGGGATTGGACCTTCTACAATCAGCTTACAGGAGACATATTGTTATGATTGGATAATATTATCAGCATGTAAGTAGTGTACTTAAGCAGTGGGAAACAGACAGAAGAAATAAATTGTTATATGCCCCCCCCCCCCCCCCCCCCCCCCCCCCAGCTGCTGTTGTTCCCACTGCGCCATATTTAATTCATTTTAATTTTCCCTGACTTCAATATGTATGTTATTGTATCCCCCCCTCTCTGCTGCCGCTATCACCTTCTTGTCTTTCATTTAGTGTCAGGGTTTTTCCTCAAGTCTGCCGTCTTTTATGTCTTATCGCAGCAGTCCCCTGAATGTACCATTACTAAGCTCCGGAGCAACCTCTGTTGTTCCGCACCCCGCTCTCTCACACCCTCGCGCCCCACTCCCACTCCCAACACCCCATTTATTCTAATCTCCTCGCTACTGTAGCACTTTGAAATTAAGCTGGGAGGACGCCGGGTGTCTTACTAACCTCTCTGCTTCGACACCAGGCCCTCAATCAGCCGCATTGTGCAGAAAGACTTGAGCATGTCTGAGTCAACATGTCTGAGCTGACAGGCGCTCTGAGAACCTTAGCTTTAAAAGGCGATGTGACTCCACGATGCCCACCAGACTCCGCTTAGGAAAAAACATGCAGACGAACCACTTTATATTATTGGGTGTAAACCATGAGTGGTAAATACAGGCTGGAGGCTTCTGTGGCCTTTACATGGCAATGGAACACTGTATGTTCAATATGTTGGACATAAAATGGTGCATCAGCTAAAAGTAGGCATGAATAAAGTTGTAGGCAAAACTTTTAAACCCCATTGTATATTAGATTTATTGGCAAATGAAACAATAAGTTGTTTGAAACAGCCACGTCATGCAAGAAAAGTTTAAATACTATCTATGGAACATTCCACAATTTTTCCCTAACAATGCTAAAACGAGGCAGCGTGTCATCGCCGACAGCCAGGGTACATCCCAGAGAGCCCCGAATCCCCTGCATCCTACAGGCAATCCCCATAACTAAACCCCTCAAATTAAATGTGAAGTTATGTCAGTAAAACAGTATTTTTCATAAAAAAGTTCCCTATAGTGAGTAAAATATAAACTACTGGAGTAAAATATGAAATATTAGAGTAAAATATGAACTATTAGAGCAAAATGTCAAATTTTTGTGTGAAACATGAACCTTTACGGTAGGCCTACCATATGAAATATTACAGTAAAATATGAACTTTTACAGTAAAATGTGAAATATGCAAGATAGATCTGCTTAAATTTATTCACTTGCACCAAATTTGGACCAAATTGGACCAAAGGATAGGAATCTATGTCCAAATAACAGTGTTTTTCATAAAAATTGGTAAAATATAAACTATTAAAGGAAAATACAATACGCATAAAATAAATCTTCGCAAGTCCATTCATAGCAAATTTGGACTGAATCGGACCAGCGGTTGAGAAGTTATTAACCAAAACCCTATGGAGATAAAGCTCCCTCTAGTGTTGGCAATAAACAACTGACCTTTCCCAAAATCAACCAATTCTTCCTCAAATCAAGATCTTTGAGGAAAAATAATGTGAAATTCATCCCCGGAATATTTTTTGAGTTATTAGGTTTACACGAAGGATAAGACCTTAGATATGGCAGAAGAGGCGGCGTCAACGATTCCATCATATCCCTAACTTTGTTCGGGAATATTATCCCGACACAATTATTTAACCCCTCAATAGCTTGTTGTTGGGATATTGTACATGTCTAGACTTTAACAGCATATTCCCAAAGCTTTTTATTTTTCTGTTAAGGCATTTTCCATAAAGGCTCCTTGGTTGAACTCTTAGATGTGCACTAGTGCTGACAGAAACCCTCAAGAAATATATGTTCTAGAACACACAGACACTTTCCGATGTTGTAAAACTGCAACTTTTGGGACCTGTCAGTGGTAAATCTGGAGGAGGAAGAGTGAAGTACTAACTAGGAAATCCTAGAAGAAAATGTCTCACCATTTGTGAGGAAGCTGAAGCTTGAATCCCGTGAGGCATTGGCTGAGAACACAAAAAGAAGGTGTCGGACTATTAATCATGTTGGCAGCAGGTCAAAGCAGCAAAACGGCCTCAACAAAGAACATAAGATGCAGCAGAGTGAGGGCTGGAATAAGTTTTGCACTTCCATAGTCAGTAAAAGTAACCTTTGGAGTTAAAATGGGCAAATACTTGCTTACCAGAAAAAAAAAAAAAAATCATGTTATGATGTGATAATTTTCATGTTTCAATTTGACAACACACGCACATTGCAACAAACAACAAAAACACATAATAATGACTCTTACGCATAAAGTACCCAAATCTTTAACAAAATAGCTTTTTTAGCTGATGGTGTCACATTGACGTGTAACAAACACGTTGCCATGGCGACACCTGAAGACAGTATAAGCGATGGAGTTTTCTTCAAAAAGTATTATATACCTTGTTTACTGTAGCTTTGGTTGCTTTGTATGTTAAGGTCATTAACAGGTTGTTGTTGTTGTTGTTTTTATGATGTCACATGACCGCACGGCCCTGAAGTTAAACCAAACTAGCACGGCAAATAAAAATATCATGAGATGTTTCCGTAAAAGCTTCCGTTGTCTTGTGGCTTTTGCAGATAATTTTCTTAACGTGTTGTTTTGTGGCTTTTGCAGTGCATGTGTGTTGTCAAATTGATGAAAATGAGTTCCTGATTTGCTTGTGTTTGGTCTATTTACATGTGTTTTCTTAAGTTGCGGTGCACTTGCTCCTGTCGGCCAGCGTATGGTATGTGTACCACCTGGTGGCCGATGCCGATGTGGATGTGCCAAGGATGTGTCAATCATTGAGACGTCAGTCCTGTTAAAACTCTTCTTCAATGCTCAACATTTATTAATATGCGTTTTGTGTGGTTCTGAAAAAAACAATCTTTGGCATTTCCTCCACGATCCGCTGCAGTTTGTTGATTTTCTAACCATGGATATCATGACGATGTCAATTCTTGTTTAATATACAGTTTTATATGGTTGATAAAAAAAATTAGATGGTTCACATGTAAATATGTGTATATGTTTTGTTTTTGTAGTTAAATTATACTTACCACATACCATGTCCAAAGATTATTTTCTGGATAGCGTATTACTTTTGACTGTAATAATATCCTTATACAATAATGAGCAACAAATTTAAATTAACAAATTAAATTAAATTAAATTAACAAATTAAAATTGTGATCGGCCTTTTAAATTGTGCCCTCTAGTGCATTTACCTGAAGATGCTCCTTTTTCTTCCAATGGTTGATGGCCATCCTTACTGGGAAATGACTTAGTTGCTCTGTATGGAGAAGATAACTGTCTTCCATTCAGAAGTCAATTATATGCTGCCTCCATCTCCCCTCACACAAACAAAACCTCTTTTAAACACAGATTTTAAATTTCTAGAAGCCTTAGTTAATAATTTTCCATCCCATAAGCAAAACAGGCCACAACAGAAAATTCTCCTGAGCAGAAAATGTGGAGATGTCTTTTGTTAAAGGTTTACAAACACAGTAATAGATCCCAACAATCCCCCCTGTGTCTTGTAAGCTGTGCAAAGAAAGAAAAAGGCTACATTCCTCCATCTATTCTAATTGAATTTAATTTGTGTGTTATGTGGATTGTCTCAAACCAGAGGTTCTTGAATGTAGTCTTTATTTTACCTCCTTTGAGGCACTGCAAAATACACACACACGCAACACACCCACACACACACGCACGGACACACACACACACACACACACACGCACACACACACACACACACACACACACACACACTCTGGAGATCCTAAAAGCATAGCTGCCTGATCTTTCTGCTCCCTGCCTGTGTCCTTAAGTCTCCTTTGCATTCTGACGGGGGAGGCAGCGGCTCTGAGACTCCCAATGCTTTCTTGGCAGATCAGTAGAGGGCGTACATTCTGATGAACACGTGTAAGAAGGCACTCTGAATGCACCCTTCAGCCATCGGGGACGGGATTGTGGATGCTTCAGATTAAACCAATACAATCGAGGGGCAATAAGATCAGGATCATTGGATGCAACTCTGCAACAAGCATCCAGTTCGTGGAGGGTGTTTGAACCAAAAGCAGATTCCCTCTCTCTCTCTCTCTCTCTCTCTCTCTCTCTCTCTCTCTCTCTCTCTCTCACCAATTCATATTTCTATCGCCTACATGCAGCAGATTAACTTTTTCAGCTTATGTCTATCTATGGAGTTGGTCTCCTTCGACTAGCAACATGTGGACACTGAGACGAACAGTCCAGTATGAATTGGAACAAGAAGAGTGTCAAAGCTCTGGATCGGTGCCTGAGTAGTGGCACAGCGCTCTGTCCTGTCCTGTGTTCTTTAATATGGAACATTTCTTACCAGGAAAAAGAAGAGATGGAGAAACCGTACTCATCTTTCACATTTAAAACTGTAAAAGAGCAAACAAGTTGTTTTTCGAGGCCAAATTAAAGTAAATTGATTTAGACTGATAATAAAAAGCTTGGCTTAATTGTTTGGAGGTCATATCCAGTAGAGAAGGGAAAGGAAAAACACATTTCAAACACTAAGTCTCTATAGGTGGTTTACATGGACGGCCTAATTCCGATTAGATTCGGAAAAGACGTCTAATCGGAAAGAAAATACTGCAAATAGATTTCATTCCTTTGCAAGGAGGGACTCTAGATCCTTTCGGAAAGCCTTTCCGATAGCCAGTCGCTGCATGTGAACGCTGTATCGGAAAACTTTCTGTTTGAGTTGTATCTGCGATGTATAATGCTCCGCAAAGTTTTTTTCAGCGCCGCAACGCATTTTAAATATGGCGACTTCAAAATAGTGCCGGTCTGCATCGCAGAGTTATTTATTCATTGCAACATTTTTGGACCGTTAGATGGGTGAAAAGTCACTTCTCCGCATGCCCTCTTTGTCGTATTCTTCTTCTGGGCGCTTGATGGCGGTTGGCGCCGAGATCACCGAAGCATTATCACCACCTTATGAACAGGAATGTGGATCGTCTGTGCATGTGTGAAAGCGTTTCCGATTGGGTGAGTTGATGCATGTAAACACCGGGTTGGAAAAGATCACAAGTCATGTAAACAGGCGACCGACATTGCAATTCGGAAAGGTTTAATGCGAGAAAAGTGTCCCGTGTAAACTCACATCTATTTCAAAATTATAATGTACTTTAATAGAGTCCTGATCATCATAATAGTTTGTACGTGTGCAAGTGTGTGGGTGAAACTCTTTATCTTCAAACAAGCTTCCATCAATCATTTGTCAAGATTACATTTTTTATCAGTTTTTAACTCCCACTACAAGGGTATATCCCCGAAAAAAACCCCAATGCCCTGCATTGTACAAGCAATCCCCCTGATTGGACTCCTCAAATTAAATGTGAAGCTATGTCCAAAAAAGTGTTTTTTTTTTAGCAAAAAACACTCCCCTTAGTGAATAAAATATGAACTATTATACTAAAATATGATATATCCATATAGTTTTCATCAGGTGTATTCACAGACATCACATTTGGGCTTAATCGAACTCACAGTTGAAAAATGATGGTCCAAAAACTTTTTGAGATAAAGCTCCCCCTAGTGTCCTAAAACATGCAACAGCCCATCCTCAAAATCCATCCAGTTCTTCCTCGCTTTAAGGTCTACGTGGACATAAAATGTGAAAACGACCCGAGAAAGAGTCTCTGAGTTATCGCGTTGGTTATTACTTAAGATCCACAGCCTTTCGGGGATGTTTTTATCCATGCAGAAGGTTACGCATTTTTAAAATCTACAAACACAACTATGATTCAAAGTGGTATTTTACAAATGTACTTTAGGATTATCTAAATATATACTTGGTTGTATAACAACAGAAAACCACAGCTGAAAAAGTCAGTAAAATCAGTTTAGACTGTTTATCTTATAATGCTTTTTTTTTTATAGCCCATACTTGATGGTTTCCCTGCAAAACTTTTCTTTCTGAGTCGTTGTGCATTGTGAGGACACAGAGACTTTCTACAGCAGGCAGACTAAAAATATTCAGCACATTTGAGGATCTGCATAGGAACTAAATCCCCACCATTGTCCTTGTGAGCTGTCTTGAGACTGGTGAATATCTTAGCTTTAACCAACCTGCCTTTGGGAAGGAAGGCAATTACAGTGGGATTTCATGTACAGCACAGCTCAGGATTACAAAAGCCTTGTATCAGGATGGTGCGACCCCACCCTCCATTGTGGCTCCTTAAGAGGTATCCGCTGTCTCCAGCTGGGATGAGAAAACTCTAGACCTGGGAGGTACATTTAATTTTTGAAGATCACAAGCCTTTATGATAATCACTCCCATTCCAGCAGTGGACTGAGAGATTTCAAGAATCTGGATTACCAGGGTTTGGTGACTCAATTTAAAAAGAGGGAAAAGATTAATTTAGGGTTAGAGCACATGAGAAGACAGCAGAGAAAACAATGGCTATGCTAATTTTTCTCACCCCTATCTGTGCTGATGACCCTGTCCATACACTTTACTCCAAACGCATCACACAAAATGATGTCGTCCTTCAACCAATGTATTTCCACCAAAACTTTTCCCCACTGCCGAGACTAGAGAGTCAAATCCGTGATATCCTTGTGTACGGACAAATAGGGAGACTCTTACATTATCCCATCAACAAGCGCAGGCAACAGTGAGAGTGCATGTTAATGCCGATATGTCGTCCACAGAGAAGGGTGGAGAGTTGAAATTGCATTTGTGAGCAGCATCCTAATGACCACATTAAGAGAAGAAAGAAAATAGATGTAAAGGAAGAGATATCACCAGAGGAAAATGTAAGCACGATAATAAACTTCAGCACATTTTTATTAAAACAATAGATTCTAACGCTCAATTGGATTTCAAGGTAATTTAAAAACTGTTTGCAACATTTCACATGACATTTCATATGAAACCCCTCAGAGAGCGTTAACCTCCACCAAGGCACAGCAGTACCGTAGCAAGTCGTTACTCACAGCACAATCAATTAGATGGCGTCATTTAGGAAAAACTGGTACAGATTCCTGCAGTGACTTATGAGTTATTGTCAGTCTCTTAATCTAACAAAAATTTTAAAAGACCATTTGTCTCTCTTCATTCTCCTGCGCCTTCCACTTCAGCGTCACTGCTCAGCACATTGAGCGCCCGGCTCCACCCTGACCCCGTTTTTATCTTTCTTCATATGATGAAAAATAACAAAGATATAATAATCCCAGCCGTCATTGTTTTTGCACAGAAAGAAAGAGGATGTTTGTATCAACTTTATAACGCTATATCTACGACTTCGATTTGTCGCCACCAAAACAAAACTGCAAGTTTCAAATTGGCGCCTTCACCACAAGGTGCAACCGTCTTTATATTATTTTATACTATTTCAAATGTGTTTTTTTTATCACATAGGATTAAAAAAAGAAGCTTCTAACTTTTCACGTAGTGGGTGAAAAGACAGCTGTCCTATTTTTAACATTGCTCTTCAAAAGGATTTTGAAGAGTATCCCGGAAAAGTCCCCAATTCCCCTGCGTTCAACAAACATCCCCCCTGATTGATCACCTCAGATTAAATACAAGGTTTTGTCTTGTTGTTAAGAAGCACCCTTAGTCTCTAGGGAAATGTTGACTACTAGTCAAGAATCTGATATATACAAGATAGATTTCCTCGGGTCGATTCATATTCACCAAATTTGGACCAAATTTGACCAACAGTTGAGAAATTACGGCACTAAAACCTTTAGAGATAAAGTTCCTAATAGTGTCAGATATCTACAACCAACATCCTCCCAAATCAATCCAGTTCTTCCTCACACAAAGTGATGGACGCAGCAGTGGAGGCGTCAGCGTCAGTGACAACCCCATAATATCAAAGACTTTTCGGGGATATAAATACAAAGTTGCAATCACAATACATCTGTGTGTGTGTCATCAAGTATTAGCTGTCTCACTTTCCAAAATAAGAAGAGGAAGTCACAATTTCAAAGTGAATCTTCAGGAGTACAAATGTTCCTGCACTGAAAGAGATTCGGTGTGAGAGAGAGGTTTCCCTTTAATGTTGAGTTCAGAAAAAGCTGATGGAATCTGGAACTGACTGGAAACTTCTGTGATCATTTTTGATGACTTCAGCAGCTCCTTAATTTCATTCAGAATCCCTTTCTGGACCGATATGTCAGCACATTTTCGCAGGAGGCTGAACAGATCTACAAGTGGGCAGATCCTGAATCGCCACATATGGAACTTATTGATCTGCGAGCAGATGTGGCTCTGAGAGAGCAGCATGGATACATGTGAATGAACTTATCGCTGGGAGTTCATGTTTGCCGGCTTTTATCAAGTGTTCCTTTGAAGTTGTTGTTTTTATGGGCTGAAAGAAAGTTATTTAGCACACGAATTTGGATAAGAAGGATTCAATCCCCTTTGCTTGTCTTGTAAATGTACATATTTGTTTGAAGCCACAAACGAGCTCCTCATTTTGATGAAGATGAGTTAGGACAAACGCATGCTACTGAGAATCTGTAAACATTTTATAAGTTGTGCCTTAAAAACTCAAAACTAATTTCTTCAGTCTGGCAAAAAGACTGAACTTGATTTGTCTTTTTTTCCGCAGGCACACACAGGGTCTCTTGCTATTTTAGTTAAATCCCTCGCCAAGGTGAAAAAAAAACAAATTGCTCTTTGTTGTGAAAGAGCAGCATTAACGTAACTTGTCATTAAATAGATTTAACTCCGAGTAAATGCTCTCTCTCTTTCTCTCTCTCTCTCTCTCTTGCTCTTTATGTGTGTGTGTGTGTGTCTGTGTCTTTGTGTGTTAGTGTGACAGCACGGAGATGGTGACATAATCCACAGCAGTTGGTGAGGCCCCTAGAAGGTGTAGGAGAGTGGGAAATATAAATTCATGGTTATCATACAACAGGAATCAGTGGACTGATTTTCTCCTACCACAGAGGAATATAGAAAATAGTTTTTCAGTAGGCAAAAAGTAAATCACACACTATTAAATGTTATTCTACGTCACATTTGTGTTACAGTGTGTGTACAGTGCACAAGATGCACATTTTTATGAATAGAATTATAATGTCTAGTCAAAATCTAAGACGTCGCTTTCGTGACAGTTCCCATGATGGGCACATGGGTGATAGAATTTAGCTTTCGGATTCATGCTGAAACCACACACTCATAACTTCCCATGAATCACTGGCAAATAAAAGCTCTCATGTTTGGATCCAAATGGTTGTTTAAGCCCTCCGGTGCTGCTCTCTTGTCCCAGCACACAGTCATCTCCCAAAAATGATCAGAATCAAGGCTTCAGGTTTCACGTAGACATGAGTCTGGGATGGGGTCAAGGCCATTGTGAGGAGGGACACCCCACTTTCCCAGGGTTTTGACAAGCTCAACAGCTGAGATAGCCCCGTCCCAACACCCGTTCACTACTCCCACACACAGATGTATGTAATGTATGTGTGTGTTGATGCTTGTGATGTTGTGCCAGTCAGGGAGAGTTTTGTAATGTGAAAGAGAGGGAGAGAACTGAGAGATGATGATGTTTTTCTTCCCATTAGCGGCAGCATGATGAGAGTGAGACAGCAGCTGCGCTCTCTCTGTCTCCATATCCCAAAATTCACAGTATCACTTGTTTTTTTTATTACGGTAAAAGTTCACAACCAATGGTGCCAAAGCTTTGATACATATACACTTTTATTTTCAAGAGAGATATGTTGTCATATTATTCTTTTAATATCAAGACGTTCCATTCATCAACTCACCCTCTGGTTACCAGATATAAATCTAAGCTAAGCCTATGCTGTCGTCACCGACAGCAAGGGTAGATCCCTGAGAAGCCCTTAATCTCCTGCATTGTACAAACAATTTTTGCAAAAAGATCCCCCTAGTGCGTAAAATATGAACTTTCAGAATAAAATATGACGCATACCAGACAGACCTCCTCGAGTCGATTCATCTGCAACAAATCTGGATTTAAGTGAACCAACAGTTAGGATTACAGAAAAACAGCTATTTTAATAAAATAGCTATTCCTGGTGGTTAAAAAATGATCAGTAGGTTCATAAACACCAAATCTGGACTAAATCCGACCAATGGTTGGGAATTTGCTTTTGGAGATAAAGCTCCCCTAAGTGGCGGAAATATACAACCGACCATTCCCTTCATCACTCCAGTTCTTCCTTGCACCAAGGTCAATGTGGGTAAGAAATTTGAAAAGGATCCATGTAAGATTTTTTGAGTTATCATGTTAACACGAAACATGATCTCCCTGACTTTTCGGGGACATCAAAATCTTGTTTCATTTCTTATAAATACTCACAAAATTCCTAAATCACATGTTATTGAAACAGGGGAAGTAGTGCATTATTATGGAACTGTACACTGATTAAAGCAGCCAGAATGTTTCCCATCTGCAGTCCCGCAATTAGTGAATAAGTAGATTTTTCATCTACGTGCATTATGATTATATTATTTAATACTTAACTCTTTATATGGTTTACCTTCAATGTTATTCTGGAATTGGCAAATGGAGGGAAAGTCTGACACGGACAGGTGAAAGGAGGATTTGTTTTATTTTGTTTCAACCAGCTGTGTTTCTTTGCTCTCTGTGTGAGGTTGGTTATCAGAGAAGCCACCCAGGAGTTCTTCAGTGCCACAGAGCAGAGGATGAAGGTGGAAAGTCACAGATCAGTGTCCTGCATAACTGACCCCCGGGGACCCTCCCTGTGTGAACAGCTGTATGTTGTGAATTCCTCATATTAATCCTTCAACTTTTGAGGTATTTATATTCCCAGTCTCGTATTTTGAAATCAGGTTTGTTTCTCCTGCCTGTCCTCCCACTGGTTGGACTCGGTGGTTGCAGTTGTCACTCGTGCAAGAGTCACTGATGATGTTAGTAATCACCGCTATGAAGGTCAGGTCTCTGTGTTTCATGATGTCACACTGACGCGCACTCCTGGAATGTTTGATGCAGATGGTTTCATTGTGACATCATCAAAGTTATTACCGCTAGATCAGACTACAACACCACATTGACGAATCATCGGGTAATATTATATCAGCAAAACGTATTATGGTATTGTCATGTTACCACGATAAATCAAAAATCCTTTCATGGATCAATTGGAAATTTTGAACCCAAATAGACCTTTTGTGCGAGGAGCAACTGGATTCATTTTGCCAGATGTTGGGTTTTAGATTTCTGGCACTAGCAGGAGCTTTTTCTCCAAAAAAAACTCCTGCAGTTGTTGTGAATAATCTTTCACTCATGTTTTTTTTTAATATGGCGATGCACACATTTATATGCAGCGGCTTTACTTTCTTCTAATATTGTACTACTGAGGGGAGATGCACTGAAGTTTCGCTGTACGTCTGAGACAAACAATGACGCGTGCAATGACAAAACAACGTTTTCTTTTTTATTCCATTTTATTTGAAGTGAAGTTAGGCATTCATTTTGATGAGCTGGAAAGAAAAAGCTAAATTTGCAAGAAGAATAAGGGCGTTTGAAGATACAATTACATATTAATATAAATGTAGTTCAAAATAAAACTTTACATTATAATGAAAAATGTAACGTTTGGAAATATTACATTAAATTAATGCATTGTTGGCTTTACACTTAAAACAAAATTTTTTTTTTTTTAAAAAAGCCCAAAATGAGTGTAAATAATTATTATATAAGTAGATTGACATTTTATACACTGGGATCTAGAACTTATGGCAAAGACTTTAACAACAGGTTTGGAAAATGTTGATTAAAGTAAAAACTAGAAAGCACTTCCACCAAAGTACAGCAGTAACACCGATAGACAATATTATGATCAGAATGAATTAGATCACTTTATTTAGAACAATAAATGCAATTTAAAAAATCCATAAATTCGTGAATCCGGTCCCTAAATCTCCCCAAAAACTCCAACAAACTCTCTCAGTATCTCTCAAATACTCCGGAATCTTTAATTGCGACAAACAAAAGGTTACCAAAATATTTTCATCTCTAGGATGTGTCAAAAGCTGCCTTCGGGTAAGATTTCATGCAAATCTGTCCATTACTTTTTCAGTTATCTTGCTAACAAACGAACGCCCAGAGATAAAAAACATTACTTCCTTGGCAGAGGAAAATAAGAGCATAAGATTGTTGGTCATTTTATGACATCATTAATATATGAGCCTGGTTTTTCTGAGCTGGTACCTAAAAGTTATTACTTGAACAGTACAGCCACTCTGCAATAATCTCTGAATTATTATACCCCTGACTGAAACAACAACCTTCTGTCATTACTTAAATCTTTCTATTAAATGTAGAAACCATGGAATGCCACTATTAGAGACCAAGGATGTGGATATCCATCCATACAGTTACATTATATCTAGAGATAGGAGTGGAAATTCTCCCACACTGAATGAGATAAAACAACTCAACAGGCTGAAACATAAATAATAAAAATACATGGAGTTCTTAATTTCATTGAAGCTTTCTCTGATTATAATCAAGCTGAAGATATTGTCCTAATTTCCTCAGAAAAAAGAGAAATAATAGAATAAATAGTATCCAATACATTACCTTAATTGCAACCACATCAATACTATGATACTGTGTAATAAAATACCCAAAATGAATTTTCAAATGAATAACATATGTCAAAAAGGAGAAATTAGAGTGTTAAAGCATGCTGGACACTAAAACGACCTGACACATCTTGTTCTCAGCAGCCCAGGTCTTGTGCAACATGTGTTTAATTTTTTTTAAGCTACTCACTCTGCAACATGCCGAGTCAACAATCTGCTGACAGATCAACTGGCATGAAGAACAAATGCGAGCAACATAGTAGACTGACGGTGCAGTAATCTGTTGAAATGATTAGTGATGGTTTTTTTGGGCATTTTGCTTAAGTTGCCCATCGGCCTTTAGGATCTGAACTCCTTCTTACTGTAGGACTTATTTCCCAAGATGTTATCCACCTCAGATGTAATGGACAGTGATAGCTTTGGGAGAACCTGCGGAAAGAGCAAAGAGAAAGGATTAGCGTACGTGAAAGATTCCTGTGTTAGAGACACGGGTTTTCTTTAGAATGTCAGCAGCACTCTGCTCCATTTAGCTTTTTATCATGAAGGCAGTGGAGACAGATTTCACCTGCAACCCGCCGTAGCCTAAATAACTGGGTGGAGGGATTCCCAGTTAATCAATATGATGGTTGTGGTCTTCATTTAGGATATTGTGGGGGCTCTGCAGCACACGTCTTAAAAAAAACATACACCTTACGTGGGTCAAGTGAGCCTTTGGGTCTGCAGTGTCTCGTGTTTAATAACCATAATGTGTTTATTCCCCTTATCTGTTTTTTTTTACTACATTTTATTTTCTTCGTGGCTCGCCGTATTCCAGCTCATCGTGATCAAGAGGGTCAGAGGGTGCGGGTGCTCTTTTTGGTGACATCTTAAACTGCTCAAGTGTCCTCTTTGATTTATATTCGTCACATTCTTCAGTATGAAACTGAAACCACGGCCTCTAAATCTCTGTCAACAGGTTGAAGAAACTTTGGGGTCACCTTCGACTCTTAGTTTTGAGCTTCACATTAGAAACACGACTAAGAAGGCATTTTATCATCAGTAGAGCATTCCCATAGTTTCGGGAGTTTCTCTTTCAAGCCAACGCGGTGACATTGCAGCGCGCTGCAGGAGGGACTTCTGTAGCGCGCTGCTTTATGGTCGTCCTAAGGAGAACATATGTTTAGTCCAGCTGCTGCAAAATTCAGCTGCAGGAGGGTTGACGAGGACCAGAACGCGATCACAGATTACACCACTTTAAAAGTCCCTGCACCGCCTCCAGTGTTTTCTCTCTGCACATTGGAAGATTTATGATAGCATTTCTTCAGTTAAGTGCCTGTTTTTACAGTCCCTGTTTTTACAATCCCTGTTTTTATAGTCCCTGTTTTTATAGTCCCTGTTTTTATAGTCCCATTATGAGGTTGATTTTGCCTTGTGTGTGGGTGATGATGGTAAAGCATGGTTGGGGGGGTGAGGATTGTTTTTAAGCTGTTTTATTTTCCAAACTGTTTTTATAGTTCTTGCTTTGCCCCATTTCTTGTAGTCTGTTTTTGTCTTGTGTGTGAATGGGTGTGGAGGGCAGCAGGGGAAATTGTTTTTTTTTTATCGTGCAGAGCACTTTGTGTTTGATGTATGAAAAGAGAAATAATATAGAAATAAAATTTCACCGAGTGATACTGGAATTAAATTAATTTGTCACTTTTAGAAGTAGCAGTCTGGATATTCTGTGCCAGGTCAGTGGTCAAACACTGAAGCTCCAAAGTTAGAGTCAGAGAGAGGTTGAGTTGTGGCTTGGACCTACTTTTAGGATGTGATTAGTATGTCGTTACTCTTTTCTTGTAAGCAATCAAATGGTTTCTCTGACATTGATTTAAAGCGAAATGCTTTTTTCATCTTTGTGCGTCTTGTTTTGTCATTATGTTTCACATACGGTGTTTCACGCCCTCTTTGATGGGAAATAGGCATTAGTGCCAAATAAAGAGTAATAGGCTAGTCTTTCAATGAGGGCTGCTATAGGTCACAACCCACATACACTCAAGAAATATCTATCTGTGGAAAGATCAAACTGCACGTATTTTGAGAAATGGTTTCTACCAAACCTTGGCACAAACCACAAGGTTACGCGCAGACCGATGGGAAAACAAACAACAACAAAAAACAACAACAAACCCAAACAAAGCAAAACTCTTTTAACTACCAGAAGTGGAAAAGGGACAAGTGATAATATATTTCTTTGGTTTCTTCCAGTGAAATACACAATGGAAGGCAAAGCAATCTAAGAACTCCGGCCTGGGATTGTTTGGAAGCGTCTAATATTGTTTAAGATCGGAACCATCCATGTGGTTCCCCCCGCATGTTTTCTGACCTGTATCGCTCGGATATTCTCCATAAGCTGGTCAGTTCTGGAGGCTCCCAGCAGGACGGAGTTCACCCCTTCGTTCCTCAGGCACCATGCTGGGAGTGGAAAGCACAGAGGAGAAAGTGAATACATCCCTGAACCTCAATGCTGTCTGGAAGCAAGGAGTGACGTCAGCTGGATTACAACACCGAAAAAGTTAGTGAGTTATTACAACAGACTGTGTGTGATGCTGTGTTTGTTTCATGAATAGCTGAGAGAGTTTTATCAATTGTTACATTAAAGAAACTAAAGAAAACTTGCTTAGTCAGATGTTATCAGAGAAGATGTGAAATAAAAGATGGAATCATAGAAAATGAGTGATTAATGAATGCAAATGTAGGACATAACAGTAAAAAATGTGTTTTATTATAATGGACATCAGGATAACTGCTACTAAAATGACATTTTTAATCTTACCGATAGCCAGTTGGGGCAGAGTGCAGCCTAATTGCTCAGCGACGGCCTGCAGCTCTTTTAGCTTGACCTTCTGCCGGTGGCCTTCCTCGCTCAGAATCTTGTCCTTCATCCACTGAAAGCCCTGCAGGAGAAGGAAACGCACCGAGCACAGAGCTCACAGCAAGACAGGGAGACGTGAGCTCAAACCATGAATGCCACAAAAAGCGACTACTATGACAGGAAGAGAACTTCGATATTTCTCAAAAAAAAAAGTTTGAGATGAAAACACTTTTTCAGAATGAAATCTGGTACAGTGAAAATAAAGCCTCTGTCAGCTGTGGGCGACGTCACGGACACCCACCATAGATTCCCCCTCTAAAGCCCTTTTCTCAATGGACTAGTATCACCTGTGGACTTGTACTTATTTTAAATACTCGCAGAGGATGTTTGTTAATTTAATCCCGTGTGGATGCGCCTTGCCTTTCATTTGTAAAGAAAAGAATGCGATAAGATTATTTTCCTCCTTCCCTTGAGGGTTCATTAGTGACTGGCAAACAACTTGTTTCATTTCTGACGAGAAAGGTTTAGCTATGAGACAGCTCGCTGAAAAATCATCTTCTGTATCTGTGTCATGTGGGATTCTTTACTGCCCCACCCCTTTAGAAAAAAGGTGTTGGTTCTGAGTCCGTTTATGCCAATAGGAGAATGCGATCACAGATTTTATATGTCATATATCCTCTGAACATTTATGAACCTCTGACTTTAAAATGCATTTTTTTGAAGTTATAAATCACATGAAAATACGATTGGGAATATTGAGTTAGCAGATGAATAATAAAACTTCCTTAAACTGCCGGAACTACTGTTGAATGAAAATTGTTTCTTCACCAATCTAAATCATAATTACTTCACCCAATCAATTAAATATATTCCGATATTTGTTTTAAAAAAAAGATAACTCTAATAGCCTCTTTAGCATTTATAACCTATAAAAGGCTATAAAGGCTACAATCAATGGTTCACTTTTGGTTTTAATAATAGAACTTTTAGCTAAAATAAAACGCTATAATAATATGCTATTCCTATAATACTAATTGTATATTTAATAGAGTTATATTAAGTGAGTATTGTTTTTATTACTTCATTGGAAGAAGATAAAATCTCCTCTCTGTTGTAATCAAGTTACTTGCTCTGTGAAAACGAGATTCAGGATAAAAGTTGGAGGGATGTGACACAACAGAATTCTATGACTGAAGTAGGAAAGAGATGTTACCTTCATAGACGCCCGTGAATAAAGAGGGATCCCGTTCAAATACTTCCCTGAGATGATCCCACAGGCCAGTGGAGACCAGGTCATAGCCCCGATGCCTGCGTATGAAAAAACTCAATTGCACACAGCAAATTACAGACCATCAATGCAAAGTATTTTTGTCTTTCATGTTGGTCTTTCAAAATTCACCTGACAGATGAGGGAAGCACAGCGCTATGAACTGATTAGGAGGCGGGTCAATCACAGCTATGGGAGACTGTGTTGTGCGAGCAGTCTTCAGTGTTTTTCATTCATAAAAAACAACAACTAGTGAGTAAAATATGAACTACCTGAGTAAACTCCTGAAGTCAAACCAAATTTGGACTAAATGGGAACAACGGTTGAACAATTATAGCTCTAAAACTTTTGAAAATAAAATTCCCCCTAGTGTCGCAAATATACAACCAACTTGTCATAAAATTAATCCAGTTCTTCCTCACACTAAGGTTTATGGGGAATAAAATTTGAAAATGATCTATGAAATAGTTCTTGAGTTAGGCGGCGATGGCGATTCAATAAATTACATCCTGTACATTAATAGATCTTAATGGAAGCGATGTTCTGGCAGACTATGACATCTACTTACCTATTTTGTGAAACAGGTCAGGGAGTTGCACCTCCACCTTTTCCCTCTGGAACATGTGGTATTCAGCCTGTTCGCAGATGGGTGGGATTTGGTTGAACTGCCTCGCGACTGAGTACGCCTCCTACAGCAAACACTCGATTAGCAATCACCTCGTAGTTGTGCGTCTTCGTAAGTCTAAAGTCTCTCCTTACTCAGAAAACTGACTAATCCCAATCTGCATACGTTCATGAGAAAAGAAAGCCGACCTCTGATGAAGGTAGAGGATTAGGGCGACATAGGCGAAGGTTATGTGAAAATATTTTTGGGAATTCTGGCTTTATTCACCCAATTCTGATTTTAATCTTAGAATTATGGCATATTTTTTATTTCTGAGATTAAAGTCAGAATCAGAATTCCAAGAAAAAAATCAGAATTCCCCAAAAACTTTTCCCAGCCATATGTGGCTCTTATCCTCTCAGACCCAAAGATCTATCCAAAAATATATGTGTAGTACATCTGTACACCTGGCACCACTTTTCCTATTCAAGTACCAGGGTCTGATGGGGTTGAATATAAGTTAGAAAGAACCAGCAGGATCCATCTAACCATCTATAGACTACCCGGCTGAACTCACCATGATCTCCATAGAAGTCCATCGTGATGTCCCCCAGTACATGGACATCCCCTGGTTGATTACATGGGTCATTGCCCTCACTGTCTCTACCAAAACAGCCCAGAGTAGCAAAAAGAGTAAGATGCAGCAAACATCAGACTGTTAATAAAGACTGCAGAAACAGAAAACATTTATTCTCAATTCAACTTCATTTATCTATTTGTATTCATTATTTCACCGAGGCAATGGGCCAGAGCAGGAGTCTGTGCATTCAGAAGCTGTGGTGGGAATCTAATAAGAGTATAGATCATGTTCTCAAACCCTTCAGTGTGGTTTCTGCAGTAAGAAGTTCTGCAAAGAAGGGTAGGCCTACATTTCACCACAGCGATGTCAGAGACAGATCTACAGTTATTGTGAGGGCGTTTGGTTTCATAGCCAGCCGTAGCTGCGAAAGGGAGCACAACTAGCTATTCAGTTCAAATAGGGCGAATCATTTTAACTCATGTGGTTTTGGTTTTGGATTACCCCATGACTTTTAAATAAAATTGTCTGTTAAATTTGCATTTCACGTTCAATCAGGTTACGTCTGTTTTATGTAAAATGTAGTTTTAAGATCTGATACAGCTTAGAGGAGACACACATCTTTACAATTCTGACTCAATGCACTCATGCCGACAGAAAATATCATGTGTCACCCATCAATCATGGCCCACTT
This sequence comes from Lophius piscatorius, assembly GCA_009660295.1. Taxonomy (NCBI): domain Eukaryota; kingdom Metazoa; phylum Chordata; class Actinopteri; order Lophiiformes; family Lophiidae; genus Lophius; species Lophius piscatorius. Next base: position 217,101 of record VRLP01000265.1, read on the forward strand.
ACACTGGTAGACTCTGATAAACATATAATAAACATCCTGATTTATGAACATAAAGCCCTGAGTGATTCAGCAAGGATGGGATTCAAACTTCATCAATTACTTATATTTCATAGGTGATCATGGCTTACAAAGAAGAAGTTCCACTTTATTGAAGGATAAGCAGGATTACCTTCTATAGGAGTGTTAGGATCTGGTCGATTCGCAAAAACCACGTCTACGTAGTCCAGCTGAAGTCTGTCCAGCGATGCTCTCAGGCCTGTTCCATGAGGAAGAGTCCATCAGACTTTTGAGATACATTCAGACGACAGTGCCGCTTTATCATACGAATAAATCTGATTGATTAAATCAAAATTTGATCCAGAAATCGTACCTTCAAGTATGTGTTTTCTGGACAATCCTCTTTCCATTTCTGCTCTGTAAAACAAATGTCTCTAATTGAAGGGATTTCATTTAAGACTCAAAATACGTAAGAACATTCCGCCATATATAAGCAGTGGATTATGCAGATAGACAATATCAAGTGGGACGATTTACAAGTGAAGAGGATGAGTGACAGATTGTAATGATTGTAAATGAAGGAATATAGCGCAGTGATGCAACCAGTGTGTAAAACCACAGAATAATGAGAGGTTGACGAGATACTGAAGCTGAGATGGTGAAATTCTGGAGGCGGCTGTTAAAACAGACAAAAATAAGTTAAAACCAAAATGAAGAAAATTACTAAAAGAAAGACACACAAACATAACCACACACACACACACACACACACACACACACGCACACACACACACACACACACACACACACACACACACACACACACGATAGATAATGGATGGCGGTGTTCATGGTGCTGACTTCCCAGCATACCATAGCATAGAAGAGGACAGTGGCTACCACTTACTGATAGAACATCTGCAGGAGTTTCCTGCAAGAATTAAGAAAGAGGGAGCCAGTCTCCGCAGGAAGTATTGTCTGTTCTGCCCCCTCCTGTTTGTTTTCCATTTCTTCAGTAAGACCTGACTACTTCATCTTCCACCCACTTGATGGGAACAAGTGGGTGGAAGTTGTGGGCTACAAGTGGGCTACTACTAGCCAGTAGTAGGCAGATGGTACTACTGGCTCTTTTCAGTATTACCATCTCTTTGGTCACGGATGGCCACCCGAGCTAACACCCACCAGCTTCCTGTACGCCCCCTCCTGCCCCCTAAAAGGCTTTTCATTGGTAGCTTGAAAACAAACAAAGAAAGAGTAGCAATGAGGGCATAGAGGTCAGGGGCGGAGTCACAAACAAAGGAGATTCAGCTAAAAATTGATGGCAAGACCATGTAGCGATTGTGCAGAGCAGAGTAGCTGGTATTTGTAAAACACACAACGTTAATTGACAGTAGACCACTCAAGGTGGGTGACTTGAGCTTGAGGTTGAAAATTTAGTAAGTGAGAAAGGGAACTTAGTGAAAACTATAAAAAGCCCTCTAAGAGCCCAAACCTCCTCCAAGGCAAAACAGTAGCCAAGGTTTAGGAAAAATTCATGCAGATTCCTCCAATAATGTTGAATGAGTTATTTCCAGTCTCCTGTGCCTTCCACTTCAGTGTCTCTCTTCAGCCCACTAAATATCAACCTCTTTCTTCTCGAGAGTTTTGCTAACTGTTTGCCTTGTAGGACTCGGCTCATCAGAACACGTTCCAGACAGTGACAGCGGCCAACAACATTTTCTTATTGGCTTTCTGCAAAGGAAGCTGGCCACTCCGTCAGCGACACCACCTGCTGCATTTCCACTACCCTCTGGTCCCTCAGTACTCAAACTGAGCTCAGGAGGAAGTGGCGATGAGTCACCCTGCCCCAGAGTGCATGTTTTTTTGTAGGAGGGGATGTCATATGCAGGGATGCTCTCTGAGAGAAGTTACACGCTGGTAAACCGGCATTTGTGGGTCTGGTTAGGGAGAGAAAGCTGTTTCTCTCCAGATGTTATGCATTCTGAGAGGATGTGAGGCCCTATGTGCCACTGATTCCAACACACCTTAAATGCTCAGGTATCCAGCACTAGTATACACAGAGGAGCCTGACCCCACGTTAAGTCCTCGTCATTTAATTCCATCAATGGGTAGTGTAAGGGAATGATGTCGTCAACATGGTTAAATCTTATACTTCTGATTTATGAGGGATTTGACAGCCGACCCTGTGATGAAATGCTCTCTGGGAAGCATAAAGGGAAGCAGTGACACTAGTGCAACAAATCCCAATGAAGCCCCTCAAACACTCCTCAGGGCAGCCTTTGTAATTATGAGGTTGTTCACATCAGAAGAATTCGGCTCTCGGAACACAAATATATTTGTCATCCGTTCTACTTTTTCTGTCAGCACCAAGAAACCTGACAAAAAAGGACAGCGGAGATCTATGATAAAAATGTTAGTAAGTTAGTAAGTTTGAGCTGTTGTGTGTTTTTTCTCTTTGACATTCCCTCTCATCCTGGATGTCCCTGGTGATTATTGTTTAATCATACTGAAAGAGCTCTGTCAACACAGATGGAGACAGAGCAACAAAATCCAGAGCAGACACTCAGATATGAGGCTTCTTGTTGGATAGAGCAGATTCGGCCTCCAACCCTCCTGGTCATACAATAGCACATTGGGCAATATGAAACACTTTTTTGAGTTATTGGGCTACAGCTGAACTATAAGTAGAAAAGGAACCAAAGTTGAATGAAAAACAGTTAATAGCGGTTGACTGATTGCCATCAGGTTTTTCAGTTAGAACAACCTCTTAGGGTTGTATATAGAACTTTATGAACAGTTTATAACATTGCACGGATGATCAAATGCCAAATAAATTTATTCATAAGAAATTATCGGCTAATTTGGCGGGAACAGTCCAAGTTGGCATCGTTACCGTTAGAACCAACATGCTGAACAAGACAGAGAATTACACAATTACTCAACATAAGACTCATGATACAGGATATACAAGATCAAGAATACTATCAACCACCTTATTTCACACTATTTGTCTATTTCAAGACCTATCTTATTTGATTTCGTCTGTGATTTCTGGGAAAGTCGGGCGGGATCGGGAATATTATAGAATCGTCATTGGCACTGCGGCGGATCATTTGTATTAATGTGATAACTCAAAAACTACAAAATGGATCATTTTGAAATTTTATAGCCACATAGACCTTAGTGCAATGAAGAACTGGACTGATTGTGGGAAATGATGGTTGTATATTTCTGACACTTGAGGGGGCTTTATCTCCAACCGTTGGTCCAATTAAGTCCAAGTTTGGTGCAAATGAATCAACTCAAGGAGATTTATCATGAGATGTATCATGAGATGTATCATGAGATGTATCATGCATATATCATATTATGCTCTAAATCTTCATATTTAACTATCTAGCGGGAGCTTTTTTACCTCGAAAAATAGTGTTTTTTCCGACAAAATAACTTCACATTTAATTTGAGGAGTTCAATCAGGAGGATTGATTGTTCACTTTCGGGGGATATACCCTTCCTGTCAGGGACAACAGCTTGGGCCTGGGTATACAGTTGTCTTCATGCAATGGGAGCCTACAGCATTTGTCAATGTTGTAACAAATGCATTGTTAGACATTTAGTTTTTATAATAAATATCCATAAATTGAGCTCATAAATGCCGAAAAGGGGAACTTTATGTCTTATATAATTCATTTCCTTAAATCTATTTCATTTATAGCGTATAAAACACATCAAATGTTAAAAATGCAGACATTCTGACATCATACCTAAACCAATCATTTCTACAACAGAACAATAAACAGAAAAACATATGTTAGAAAGTAGGATGAAAACATATGAAGTTGTTTGCTACTTCTCCTGGCTTCAGTATTTTGTCACGTCGGCAGTGGGATGACCTGATTTTGGAGTATTGTATGTGTATTATCATCAATTTAATGTATTTATTTTATGGCTATTGTGGAGCCTGTTGCATTCATTCATGCATCATACAGGGACAGAAAGATACCAGAGACAGTGAGCGAGGTGTTAACAGAGAAAATACAATATGTACATACTTTCCGCCCCAGAAGATCTTGGTAGTGATGACTAAACTGGAACGCCTGAATGTGAAACATGCATAAAAACAGTGAATCAGAAGCCTTTCCAGCTGAAGAGCCTCTGCAGGAGGCAGTATTTCCAAATAATACTGCTGGACTGTAAACAACCCTCCATGCTAAAGGTAAGGATCAGGTGTGTTTTGACATTTTTATGTATCTTTCTGCTTACAATAGTCTTCATCAGCAGGCATGGATGCAAACTACAACCAAAGTCCAAATTAACCTAGTAAATATTGTAATAGATTAGAGCACAAATACATTTCTATAAGGTTCCAGGCTATTGTTCTGTAGTATACCAGTGTCTATTATCCAGTTTGTTCCTCTGGTTGTAGCTTCTATCAACCTCACCAGAATTTACAATAAAAGTGGATTGTAACAACGGCTGAGTGACGTTGGTGAACAGATGTCTTAGAAACCTCTTGGGATTATATTAATGTGTTATGTTGGATTCATTTCATTTTGGCCAAGAACACAATAGGAGGGTTACCTAAACTGGAGTAGACTGCATAAATAAGACATACAATGTGAAAACTCTACCTCCATCCTTTCTTCTTTATGACACTTCCTAAGACAACTTCAGCCCTATGAGAGAGAGAGAGAGAGAGAGAAAGAGAGACAGAGAGAAATAGAGAGAGAGAGAGGAGGGGGGAGACAGAGAGAGAGAGAGAGAGAGAGAGAGAGAGAGAGAAAGAGAGAAATAGAGAGAGAGAGAGAGAGAGAAAGAGAGAAATAGAGAGAGGGGGGGGCAGTCAAATACAGAGAGTTTTCATACTTGTCTGATATTCACATAATAATAATAATAATAATAATAATAATACATTTAATTTATAATGCACTTTGATGCACATGATTTGTAGGTTGATTTTGGTTAAATTTGAATTTTCAATAATCCATTATTTGTTGCTTTGTTGTGTAAGAGTCACAACAGGACCTTTCTGATATTTGTTAATTCATTTTAAATACTAACCTTTTGTTCTTAACAATGAATGCTATGATAAATATTGACCCTTGATGAATATTGATCTAAATCTGGGGATGACAAATAAACAACAGCAATTTAAGATCCACTACATTCCACAACGTGCCTGATGCCAGCTGATCTGGAGTTTGATGTATTTTATGTTTAATTTTGAAGACTTTTCCAAATAATACTGTTTGGAAAAGTCTTCATTTATTTGGAAAAATAAATGACAGATGCAGATCTGTCATTTATTTTCAGCCTTGTTTGCCTTGCGGACAATGCCACTTCCAGAAGTTGTGTGATGATGATGTCATAGGAGAATGATCTGGAGTACAGGGTCATCATCAGGGACCTTCTTAACTGGTGCGGATTAACAGCAGTAAAGAAAAGGAGCTGTAGATAAACCTCCAGGAGGACGACAGAAAGAACAGCATTGAGGAGACTGAGGTCCTGCTGAGTGTGCAGGACTCTGTTAAAAACCTTCTACAACACTTAGGTAGCATCGGCGATAGTCCATGTGGAGGACTGATGGGGTGGAGGAAGCACAGAGAGGCACAGGAAGAGACTCAATAGACTGGTCAGGAGGTCCAACTCCGTCATGGACTGTCTTCTGGACTCGGTGGAGGAGGTGGGTCAGAGGAGCCCCTACATGAGACTGTTGGGGCTGTAAGTAGCTTGTTCAGCAACAGACTGCTACACCCACAGCGGGAGAGATCGAGCTCCACCGCCAGAAATCACCAGAAATCCGACTGTTTAACAGCTCCTGTTTTTTTATTAAAAATAAATTTTTCAACTAGATTGGATTTAATCATCTCTTACTGTATCCATTTGACAGTTTTTCATCATGTCATTGTAATATTCATTTTTAACAGTGTACTACTGATGGCACCCGTAACATTTCCTCCAGTGGGGATTAGTGGGTAAGATGGTATTGACATAACTCCACTGTCCACGTGAAAACTTACAGCCGTGATTCAACTCTATTACTGCAAACAGCATCAGCTGTGTTGTGCTGCAGGAGTCCACTGACCTGTCACAGTCAGTCAGTCAGTCAGTCATTCTGCCTGTCAGTTGACAGTCAGCCTATCAGTCACTCAATCAGTCAGCCAGTCAACCTAAATTCTACACACTGGACCTTTAAGTCACATATTAGGATTGGAGTGACGAGTTCTACTTACTGTCCACCGTTATACACTTCAGCAGTGTCGAACAAATTGATTCCATTCTCATATGCCAAAGTCATCAGCTCCTCCGCCACCTTCAACGGCAAAATACGTTATTAGGAAAGTGAGCAGCATGATGACATATATAGTATTTTATCTCCCTCTGATGTTAACCCCTAGACAAAGAAAAGCAAAGGAAAAAGTATTTCCTTGCATATTTTCATTTCTTTGGGGCATTTATTAATTTAATAGATTAGGCACTCTAAATTGATCATACGATATAAACATTGTTCAATTAATCCTGTTTTAAAACAGAACAAAATGATACTTTTTGTGTTTAAATTACATTTATTGGATCATGATGACAGCATTATGATACATTAAATGTAAAGATGTATTAGGATTTTTGTATTTTTTGGAAAATGATCAAATTTATTTTAATTATTAACTTTTTTGGGTTGTATCAAATCACATAATCATCATCACATGGAATAAAATACCCGAAAAAATATAGACATTCTTTGGAAATTTTCACCCAAAAGAAACGAAATGTTTCGAGTGACATTTTTCTTGCTATTCCGAAAAATTGTGTAGTGAATTTTTTTTTAGCACTGCATACTTCAGCCGAGTAGCAGACAAGACGCCAACAGGTTCAGTTGAGTGTCAGAGATTTTTCAATAAGATGAAGTGACTCAAAATGATCTACCTGCTGTTGTTTCACTATTTCAACAGTTAAAGTGATATTTTTGAGCAAGGAATGACAGTTTATTGGTAATTCCATCACTTCAAATGACAAACATCTTTATATATTTGAACTGTAACCCAATGCTCTGATTCTATAGTTTATTGTGTTAATTGATGCCAATAGGTTCACAAAAATGATATGCATTAATTAGTAACTTCCAACACCATGTCACTTTGAATGCAAAATTATTTTATACCACTTGCACAGCATTCACTATACATTTCTTTGATATATATAGAAATAATATGTAAACTATGTAATGTATATATCTCATGTCCTACAAATACAATACATGCGCAATAATGCAATACACATACAAACACATCACCTTTTATAAACGTGTGTGTCTTGTGTGTTATACTGGTATTTTAAAATATAGCAAGAACTAAAAGTCATGTTAAGTCAAGTCTGTATTTCTAGATGTAGACATTTGCATTCTAAAAATGTTAATATATATGATTTAGTGTTATGGAAGGGATTAAAATATGTTTTGATGAATGTGATTTTCTTATTCAAAGCATCAATATAATATAAAATATGTCACGAAAGTACATGGGTATTAAATCTTTAAGACTCCCTATATTGAACATTATTTCTGACTAGTTAAACGAACATTACTGTCCAATATAAAGCCCTTTTATTTCTATTCCTACATCAACTACATTTATACCAAATCAAATTCGCAATGTTATGGCATTCCAATTTGGCATTTTGATAATTACAGCATTTAGTAATGTAGAATCAGATGGTGGTCTTCATACTGCTGTGCGTTAAACTGTTACCATTAAAACAAATGTGCAGGAATTAGTCACATCCATTAAAGCAGCCTTTATTTTTACATCACCGAGAGATAAATGAACAGATGAACCGAGAGAATAGCAAATAAACAGGCAGACACTTTATCAGAGACTAACCTTTATTTTTTTATAATCCCCTCTTTTGATAAGCATATTTGCTCATATTTTAATCTGTTGATGGTATAAAAAAAAAATTGTCTTTGCATTGCACTGTAATTTACTTTTCCTGTACCCGTTTCAAAGTAACAGCCTTCTAGCTATTTAGTGTACTAATTGCCTTCTCTAACAAAACCTTTATTGTGAAATGTAAAGGAGCGTGTTCTACTAAATGTTGAACTACGTCACTTCCTGTCCAGTAACTCACGTGCAGCTGCTGCTGTCTTGTGGTACATGTGAGCCACTGCAGCGCTTCAGAAATGCTGCAGAAACACGCACTCGTAGCTTCTTAGTCGGAATCTAGATTATAATACAGGTGGTCTCTCTTGTAGTAGACGTTTATTTGAAAATAAAATAATTACCATAAATAGCAATCCATCACCAAGTGAATTTTAGTTATTTCTTGAGTCTTACCTGATGATGGTATCAGTGAAATAAAACGTATGAGTGTAATTTTGGTGTCGTATATATGAAACTATATAACTATCTATTTCACTTAAATGTTGATGACGTTATCATTTTTAGTTGATTATGGACGTATATGGCCGGAGTAACCGACACACTGAAGACTATATCCCCCCTCTTTTTATGCTGGGCGTGCATAAAAGGAAATAACTTGTGCTTGGTTGTGTGAACAGAGATAATGAATAATGTCATCTTTTGAGAAATTGGTTACATATTGATTCATTCGTTTATCGCTCATGTAAACATCATCTATCAGATGACTGGGACATAACTTCCTAACCTAACCATTTTGTCCAAACCTTGTGTAAATGAATGGACCTGCTGACCAGAACAGGATAAGCATTTATGGATACTGAACAGAATGAATGAGGTCACATTACACTCACTAGTTGGAGCTTTTTCGTGAAAAACGTTATTTTTCGGACGTAACTTCCTATCTTGTATATACCAAATTTAATTTAAATTTAATTGTTACCATTTGACTCACTAGGTGGATTTTTTTTTTTTTAAAACAAAAACAAAAACACTGTTTTTGGGACATAAGGACATAAATGCACATTTAATTTGAGGAGAACTATTAGGTGGATTGCCCTAACAACACAGGGCATTGGACGCTCTTTCTTTTATATACCCTTGCTGTCAGTGGTTTTAAAATAACTGTTGTCCCACCTTTGTTGTCAGTTATAATATAATGTTTTATAAATGTACTACTGACAGTCTGATGAAACTAGATAGTTATTACCCTTCATCATGTGAGGACTAAGAATATCTGTGCGTACATTCCATCATCTAATCGTTGACAAGTCCATATAGTTATTATTATATTTTTTATTGAAGCTTTTATCTGCTATAACCTTGTAGCACTTTGAGATTTGATCCAAATGTAATGTACATTATAAATTCAATGTATTATTTATTGTTATTATTAAATATATTTCAGTCAGGAGTAAGTAGTTGACACTACAAGCATACCTAAAAACGATATGTGTGGAAATGTACAGCCACAATAAATGTAGCTAAAACAGATTTTTTTCAACAGTATTTGATCTGTGCTTCAGCTTGAGGAGACAACCACAACATTTCCTTTATCAGTACAGATACAGGAATATGCAGTAGAGCAGATATTGGTTGTACTCTCATCTCATGGTTACTCAGAGAATACGACATTGTGTGTTATCTCCTACCTCATCCGTTATTTGGCCTCCAAAGGTAACCCACGTCCCTGCACGGAAATACATGATTCATTTGTCTGTGTAACATCTGGGAACTCTGTGACTCTCTTTGATCACAGTGGAAATTATTAACATTTCTAAATGTGAACAACAAAGAACAACAAATGCCATTAAAAATACAATACGTTTAATTATTGCTCAGATGAGAGTGCGGGCATAGATTTGTTGGGACATGATTTATACAAGATTAAAGAAAATCATCAGCTTAAAGAGATGCTCATTTTTATTTTCAGCTGTCTATCTGATCACGGTAACCTGATCGATCAAAACTGTTTCCAAAGTTTAACTACAGTCTCCACATTTGAAAAAAATCTCTATTTTTTGCACTATTTATGTGTGATTGTCATTCTACATAACGAGGCTGCTTATATTTGAATAGTTTGAAATCATAACAGACATAATGTGGTTTTCTTTCACTAATAAATGTGTTCACATTTTTTCTATATTCACCACATTTTGTTTAAATCAAATTTGTTTATTGTTTCAATTTTATCTACTGCAGTATGTATAAATTAAAATATTTGAGCAGACAATAAATACATAATTACATGTTATAACACGTCTATTATCATTTATATTTATTTAACAGTATTTGGACATTATTTATTTGGGTCCCTTTGCGTCGTGTAGTTTACTGCCTCTTTATGTGGGTTTGTACATAATGGATTAAAGGTGCAATTACTAGGATATAGCCTGAATGTTTGTTTAATTCCATGGGGGGAAAAAACAACTAATATTATAAATAAATTTCAAAGACACAAGTCTATTGAGGTTAGCATGCTAACCAAACTACCCATGGTTTGTCTCTTACCATTTAATATAAACATAATCTCTAATTATCTATTAATTTGAAGAATCAACACAAGTTTTTTGATGGCTGATGGAATAAAATTGATTCATACTTTTAGTTTAATGGGCAGGGTAAAAATGCCAAAACATTCACATAAACTGATAGTCTATAAAAAGGCATTTCATATGTCACACACATCAAAACAAGATGTCCCCAAAATGCTCTGAAATTCTTCTTACAGCAGCTACAGCTACTCTGTGATTTGTCCAAATGTCTAGAACACGAATAAAACATGAATAAAATGTTAATTATTAATAGTGAAAGCTGGCCTGAAAATGGTTGTATGCATTGTGACAAAATGAGAAAAGGTTGACTTCCAGACTGAGTGAGACCTGAATGTGTCACTGTGTGTAGATGTGGACTCACCTAATCCAAGACATGACACCCTCAACCCAGATTTTCCCAGATTTCTGTTGACAAATAAATCACAGTACAGTGAAATCATTATAATGTATGTAACCTTTTCTAACACAAAAACATGATAGATGGAGTTTAAAATATTTGCTTTGTTGCAGAACAAAGACAAACCAAGACTTTCTAGGTGACTTTGACAAACATTAGATGTCGGCCAAGATGGCCAGCAGCCACCCTTCATTGGGGCGGCTTGCAATCTCACCCTATCGGTGACTACCCAGAGTTCATCACCATTGATGAAGGCTGGAATGTGCACCGTTTAAAATATGGTGACCACGTGGGCATTACAAGAAATGACTGAAAATTACGATAAATTTAACCCTTGAAAGCAACAGTATTTCACAATAATATACTTGTAAAAAAAATAAAATCTGTAGAACTTAGCTCTGACTAAACATTAAAGATATATATATATTTTTAACGGTGAATTCAATGGACAGACCAGTGAAATCTTTGTTTCACTGGTCTTTAGACAGAATAATATTTAGTTTTCTTGTTCCGACCATAAGAAATACATTTATTTCTTACTGCTGCGCTTGACATTTTTTACTTTAAGTTTTTCTGTCAACTTTTACCGTGTAATAATAATAATAATAATATTATTATAGTAATAATATTATATATAGTAGCTCTACTTCCCAGTTAAGCTCCCACTTCACCGTGTCATTCTGATTTAATGGCAACATTAGCGGAGATACCACAACATTTCCCATCACTCGGGAACAAGAACCTGAGATATTTAGACTCTATTGCTTCAGGGCAAAACTTCCCCAAACCACAACCTGGCGGGATCAATCCACTGATTACATTAGCCTCGAACTTTTCAACTATAAACATATATATAGAATAAAACTATCTGCATAGAGAATTCTGAGGTCCCCGTACTGGAAACTCTATTCACCCTCAGTGTACCGTAAGATCCTTACTATGTATAGATTGGAAACAGTTGGTTAACCTTAGCATGTCCACAACCCAACTACCCTCTGATTGACCGACTGTGGACATCTTGTGATTGACGAATGAGGACAACAGCATGTCACCTGTACACCAACCACAGCTCCATCTTAGCAAACACCATCTATAATCCCGCGCTGCCACCCGGTGGATGTTTCGTAGTCGACAGCATGCAATATTGAATTTTGCTGCCAAACTGACACTTAACTGACATGAAGAATATAAAGAAAACACATCCCTCGTTGTTATCACTTATATAGAGTCATTAGTCATCAGTGTAGAAGACGACTCCACACCACGATCAGACAGGATGAAGGAAGAAGCAACCTGTTTTCACATACAATTCGTCTTTAAGGGGAACTTAACTGCTAATAGGCATTCTCTTAGTTGATGATGAACAATGTGAACATAATTACCTGCTGAAGATCAGCATGTTAGTATTATCATTTTGGGTTTTGAGCATGCTGCTATTTTAAGGTTAGCCGCTAGCTCTCAGCACTGCTGGTCCCAAATGCAGCCTCAGTGAGGACCTACCTCAGGTGTTGAATCTGGGATTTTTCACCACCATGTGTGAAGATGATTTCCTGTAAACAATGTATTCTAATGGACAGTCATAATTTTAATACTTTAAGTCTGCATATTGGGCATTCAGGAGTGTCTTTTGCTGTGCAAGCAGATAAAACCACCAACATATGACTGTGAGTGAAGAGATGGTTTTACACAGACGGCAAAATACAATTTAAATCAGCAGTTAAACCGGATTCTGATTCTTCTGCAAACAAAGATTCATGTTTTTGACAGAGCATTCACTGACAGTTTCACTGTGCAGCTCCTTCATTTTTGGTTCATTGTAGTTGTATGTCTCTTTCCCACATCGGCTCAGAGCTAGGATATCGCTGGCACCATCTTACCTGTAGATCATACCAGTGGTATAAGACACACTTTCCCTGAGGGACACGTGGTTCATCCTGAGGAAATCCTCCAGGTTTTTGAGCTGAGCAGCTGCACGAACCTCTCTCAGCCGCTGAAACTCTGCTATCTGGCTGTTGCGCTGCTGTCTTTCTTCCTGTTCCAGTGCATGCTCCGACAATAAAAAGCTCAGGCCACTGTGAACACTCTCACTCATGGATGACAGGGACAGCATCTTGCCCGCAGATCCACCGTTTCCACTGCTGATGCTGCTGCTTCGATATATGCCACCGCTGTCTCGACTGCCAGGAGGTGCCGCTCCGCATCCCCCAGGTTTGGGCATCTAGAAGTTTAGGAGAAAAAGGAAAGTGTGGTGTTACAAACTTAAGATGAGTGTGATTGAATGAAAATACTACCTCTTCCTCAGCTGGTTGGAGTTGCCCCGTCAATCAAAGACACAATGCTAACAGTTCCTCCAATCCTCCACGCTGTCACATGCACCATGACTTGTGATGTAGGCACAACCTTTTTTTGTCATGGCATCTGCTCTGATCTTGAGTTATGCAGAAAACCGGGACAAAGACCGAATCATTAACTGATGAGTGAGGTGTGTGTGGGACTGATGTTATATCCTCTTATAACCTCCCTTTGGCTAACACGACAACTATGTCATGGTTCCTTTTCAAAAGATATACCCACAGAGACATTAGTGTGTGGAAGAACTGGAATGATTTTGGGAAATGTCGGTTCTACATGTCGAAACTAGGGGGAGCTTTATTTCTAAGTATTCAGGCCATAATTCCTCAACCGTTGGTCCAGTTCAGTCCACATTTGGTGCACATGAATCGACCCATGGAGCTCCATCTCGTACTTAAAATATCTTTTATTCTAATAGTTCATGTTTGACTAACTTGGTAGAGTTTTTTTTAATGAAAAACACTATGATGGGACATGGGCATTCTATTTGAGGAGTTCAATCAGGGGGATTGCTTGTACAACGCAGGTTGTTGGGGCTTTTTGGGGACGACACATTTGCCCCTATAAAAAGGTGAAAATGTGCACATGCACATGATGATGCTGCTAGAGCCGGTGGTCTATACTTACATACTAGGTGCCTCGGTTGACATCTGTGCAATTGTGGCATGCATGAGGGAAAATCCCTTGTGAAGAAATGTGACACTGACAAAAAAAAAGTCAACAGTCACAATTAACACTCTTAAATTCATCAGAGAGGATCAAAGGAGAAGCAGAGAGAGATAATGGTAAACATAGCCATAGATTACTCAAATAAAAATGAAGGGAACTTAATTGAAAACACAATAAGTACTACGTGTCCCAGAATCCCTCATTTGACACACAATGAGCCGGAGTTCAAATTGTAACCATGTGACCAAAGAAGAAATAAAAATTACAAAGACAATTAAACACATTTTTCGCAAAACTTTGACATATTACAAGGAATAACCCCAAAATTTAGGAGAGTATATTGATTAAAGTGTCAGTTTAGTATTTCCCATGAGCCTCTCCATTGTTTTACTGTGTTGGTACACGTTATCCAATCAGGTGGACGTACACACCTCCCACAGCGACACACCTGCGGCTTGCCTCCATTTTTACATTAACAACAGACAACAGGGTCAACAGCGTGAGCATTCAGGCTTTCTATGTCACTGAAGACAATGTGAGTCTGTTCCATGTAACTGCTCCTTCCATTTTGTCCAAGCTTCTTCCTCTAACTATGCTATAAGTAAACAACAGACATGAAAGCCAATAGGAAGGTAATTGTTTCATATAGATGGGCCAAAATCTATTCGAAAACATCAGGCAAAGACAATCAAACTGGCCGACCCACCCAACGCTGGCCCGTTGGGGAAACCACAACATAATCATACTTCAGGGTCATCAATTCTTCTTCTTCTTTGTTTTAGGCTGTTCCCTCACAGGGTCACCTCAGTCATCTGTGTCCATCCATAGTTACCACTGGTACCCGGCTGGCCGACGGTACCAGAATTAGAATTTATTTGTTAACCATTGACCCGGGCCCAAACGGTAAAAGCGTGGAAGTCAATTTAATTTTCATTTAAATATTCATTGATTTGTTATTTGGTTTTTCGACGGAAACCTTTCCTGATGCAACTCTCCCCCTTAATCTTGACTTGGTACCAACACTAGAAGTCCAGGGATTTGTGACCCTTTTCGTGGCTGGGTTTCATCAGCATCATCAGTAAAAACATTTATTTAGGTTTAATTAGCCAATATTAAGGTGATATTTTCACTTCCTTCATCAGTTTGCCCTCAGAATGACCAAACTCAACAACAACGTAGAGTCAGTGATGATCGCTAGAGTGTACCACCTCAAAATACCATCCAGTTCAGTGGAAGACAGCTTTACCGAAAAAGAAAACATTCTTTTGAAACTCAATATAACATTTGGCGAACTAAAATAAACCTAAAAAAGTGACCTTTCAAGTCAGCCACCACTGGATCGAATAAATGAGAGCTGGATTACACTCACAGAGTAAGATGTGCACAGAAAACAGAATACATAATAATTAGATAGACTACTCGGATTCTATAAGAATAAAACTATTTGCTTTTTGACTATAAGGTAAACAAAAATTCTAACAAGTCAAAATGTGGAAGCTGTTCATTGCAAAGAAACACTGAAATAACATCTGAAAATGTCATAAACCCACAGATTTTAATTGCAGCTTTCCATAAAATTCTACATTTATGATGTCCTCACCTATACAAATAAATCAAGGGTGCAATTTCTGCGTTCTCGTCATTTTCCTCACTTGCTTGAGCAGACATTAACAGAAAATCCCCAACCACTCAATAATTGAATGCCCTCTTTTCACATCCTGATGCCAAAGATGGAATAAAACATCTAGTCAGTTCTACTGAGGGGACCGAACAGCAGAATAGTTCAGTCAAGAAGTAGAAGAACAAGAGAAAACAAATACCCTACAGAACCAGTAGTGAAACTATTGGTCCTCAAAATATTCTTCTTTTTATACATCCGTTCAATACTCCAGACATAATCATGCATCATCGTCAAACAAAAACACTCATAGCTACTCACCCGAGAGGGCGGTGTCCGGCCCATGTAGGGGTTCTGGACCAGGCTGCTCATCAGGGAGCTCGGTGAAGGTCCGGCTAAATAGGATGTGTTAAACCAAACCTAAACAAAGACGAGAAGCTGTTGGAATGCTTTAAAAGTAGTAGTTGAAGGAGTTAATATGGCTTTATACTCCCTCCTACCTGGTCACATGGTACACAAAGAGCCCTATCAGCATCACTGTCTGCAATTCCAAACAAGTGAATTATTTACGTTGGCAGTAAAAATAGCATCTGCACTAAAAGCTTTTGATTGAAACAGCAGACACAGGCTAAAAGCTTTATCAAACAGGAAGGTTTTAAGCTTGCTCTTAAATGCTGAAGGCTCTCACTGCCCTTCTACTTCTGGAGACTCTAGGGACTAGGACTCGTGAACTGAACACCGCAAAACAATAACATGTTTTGCGGTGTTATCTATGTGTATAGATACACACATATCTGTGTAGATACACACATATCTGTGTAGATACACACATATATCTATGTATTTATTTATTCATTCCTTGCACTATTGTACATACGGCCCGCTATCCTAGATGTGAAGTACCTCAGCCGCTGCCAGGTAATATTCTGGAATTTCCAATTTCCAGAGATTTAAAAACATTTTTTATTCTTGACCTGTTGTTGATATTTTATGTTTAGGGGCCTGAGCAGTAACAGTGCAAGGACCCTATTGTATCTGCTCTGTTTTTTTATTATTTTTCCGCCGAAAAGAATTGCCATTTTGGTGCTTTTCCCATCCTCGAAAACTCAAGAAAATTTGCAAACTAATTAGGTCTGGCGAAAAATTTCGTATTTTGGGGGTGGCGGCAAAATTGCTCTAGAGCGCCCCCTACAAAATTTTTAAAGACCCTCCCTAATACACATACTTTATCCTAGAACGACGAAACTTGGTACGCATGTTTATCATACCGTGATCTACAAAAATGTAATTGGATGTTATATCGCAAACCCAGCAAAGCCATTTTGACTTTAATGGCCGTTCTTGGCCATTTTCAGGTTTTTGTTTGATCAAACTTGTTCTAGAGCTGTCCTAAAAAAACGGTTCTCGACAAAAAAGGGCGGTGCTTATGGAGACCCCACCGTAGTCACCGAACTTGCAATTACTCGGCCATAACTCGGCCGTCTATCGTTCGATCTGCCCCAAATTTCCCATGTAGAATTAGAGTCTGGCGTTGAAGAGGCTTATCTGACATAAATCTGCTTTTGTCACAGCGCCACCTAGCGGTACCAATAAATTTCATGTTTTACAATTTGACCCATTACTCCAAGACCATAAGTCCCAAAAACTTTTAAAGGTGATGAGGAGAGCCACAACAAGTTGAACATCCATTGTTGTGAAGGATGTGCGTGTTTGAATAATTGTGTGGGCGGGGCTGGGTGGCGAAGTTTGATGACCCGCCACAAAACTGTAGGTCATCATAACTCCACTGTACGTAGGCCGATCTCCACCAAAACTCTCATGGTGGATAAAGATCCCGCCCTGAAGAGGGCTGATGGAAAAAATGTTTTTTTCCACAGCGCCAGCTAATAAAAAGATAGCGTTAAATAAAAAGATAGCGTTTTATACTTTGATAAATTACTACTTCATACTTAGACGCAGAAACACCATTAAAAATCCAATACTTAGCTACATTTGTCGTCTTTAACATGAATATTCACCCACTTCCGTACCATTCATAGTTTGTCTTCACATGAGCCTCAAGTACGGGCAGATTTGAAGAAATAATGGGAATTAGAGTGCACGCATATTTAATTAAGAGTGAGGAAAAACACAGAAATACTGCGAACAAATGTGCAGAATTCCCACAAATGTTTCTCCAAAACCATCATTTTAGGATCAAAACCAAGGAATATTTGTCCTGCTTCTTATAATCCCCAAATGGAACCACACAACCTCATCGTTTGGCCTGAGGAGAGCCCTAAGTTACAAGTGGTCATCATCACGGCTCCATTCACTTCCATTCAAAAATCGCTTCCACTTTCTTTCTTCAGATCTAAACGAAATGTATTTTAAACTCACTCAAAAGGTTTTATTTTTGTCACTTAATCTGGATAAAAAGTAGAGCACCGCAGAGAGCCGACTCTTGTGGTTGCTCTCGTACCATTGTTTCCGGGATAGGACCTAAGCTAGAGCCTTACAGGTATATTTTATGTCATATATTTCTCACTGTCCTGTCTGAGTGCGTGTGAGAGAGAAATAGTGTCTGTATGTGTGTGTAACTGAAGCATGAATATATTTTCATGTTATTTTTCTGTGAATACAAGTAAGTGAATGCAATACATTTTGACTGAAATGGGTTAGATTTTTTTTTTCTGTTGCAGGTATGTGACTGAACTTCTGGGAGGAGAAAAGTAAGTTTCATGCTCTGTGGTTCTGCCTGCCAGAGAACTGCGTGCGTCGATACAGAGCGGACCATCGGTGCAGAGGCCTGTCCGTTAGAGTGGTGGTCCAAACATGCACGCTCACACAGCAGCCTGGCCTACATTGCACAGAAGTACTTGGCCACAACTGCAACATCCGTACCTTGTGAAAGGTTCTTTTCTCTTGCTGGTCATATTGTACAGAGGAAGAGAGTTTTATTGATCATCTGAAAATGTAAATGACCTTGTGTGTCTTAGGTCTGGTGCAGGGGAGTAAGATAATGTAAAGTCGGAGGAATGGATAAATGCAGCTGATTTTGTTATTGTGTAACTACTCAACCTGCATCAATGATTTTTTTTTCTTTTCCTTTTTATGACTGATATTCTCCAAAGGAGATCCGGCACAAACATGGACTTCACAGACTAAAAAGTCCCCGTCACAGTAAATCCCAGCTGTGTCCTTTTTTTGTGCTCGACCACTTCACCTCACTCTAACAGCGACACTTACTGCTGAACGTAGAATGTTTGTGCGGCTCCCTGATGAAAGAAAAACCTTTCTGCTGGTACCTGTTCAGAAAAACCAAACGATAAAGATTTATTTTACAGAAAAAGATTTATGAATGTTATCTTGCTCTTGCTCGGTTATAATGTTATGATCCTGGCTCTGGACTCTTGAGGGTAACTTGTTTTTCTATAACAAACTAGATAAAACATTAATACCCCTGGCAGTGGGAAATACCTTTGGTTTTATATTTGATTTGATTACAATAATGTTTAAGGTGAGACTTACGAGTAATATTTTAACTGCTACTGTGTAAAGGGAATACTGCTGTTTAAAAAAGCACCTTATTTGTTTAAAGTATTTGCAAAACCAAATGTTATTTTATGCACTTTTGTTCATATAGCAGTTCTTTTCAAATGAAATCGCGCTAAACACTACTTTTGAATTCATTATTGAATTCTGCGCATAATAATGCCATTAATCGCAGAAAATCATGCTATTAATCGTGATTAAAATTTGAATCGTTGGCCAGCACTAATTATTACATAAGTAGTACACTTTGCAAATAAACTGAATATAAATGGGGATGGACAAACTTTGTTTCCAACTCTTCTGTAAGTGGATCTGACATTTCTCAACTTAATGGACTAATACAGTATTATTACCAAGAGTTAGATAGCTAGCTAAAGATATACACCGATAAGCCATAACCTTATAACCACATGCCTAATACGTTGTAGTTCCCCCTTTTGCTACAACAACAGCTGGGATCCACAGCTGCTGGCACCAAGTTGTTAGTAGAAGTTCCTTTAAGTCCTGCATGTTGTGAGGTTGGGGCTCCATGAATCGGATTTCTCATCCCACAGACGCTCGATTTGAGATATGCCACCTTAACCATCTTATGTTAGCTTTCTGTTACTATCTCTTATGCTCTCTTATGCTCATAAGTGATTTTTATCACTACTTCTACTTCTTTTTTTCCAAGTACAATCATTAAATGCTGAGATGCATCTATTTCATGTGGGTCACAAATGTAATGTGTTTTTCATTTCACCTGACCAGTGAAACGGTCAAGTATCTATCAAGAATGGATGTTATGCTGATGAATAATAAACGACACTAGAGCTTCCATGTTTGGATTAATATCCAAAGTTTACATTACATGAATATAATAACCATGTTAATGTTTTTGCTTTAAACATGGCGTACAATCAGAGAGGATTTGGCTTCATTATCTCTGACCTGGAGATGTAGCACAGTGTCGGATCATGACTTCACCTGTGGCTGGATCTTAAAGCAGTGGAACCATAACCATCATTCAGTAACAGGGCAAAAACAGAGATGGAGCAGGAAAATGACATCATGAGTGATCATACGAATGACATATACAATACGCCATGTACTCATCAGTCATTTCTTTTGAAGAGAAAAAAAGATCCAACACAAAATGGTCACGTGTGTCATAACGTGGCGTGCTGGTTGACAATGACATCATCTTCAGAAATGTCTTTGGAAGGCAGGTACACTCCTCCGTGGTCGGTGTTTTCACAGGTACTTTGACCCGACTCTGAGGGAGGAAGAGGAAGAAGCTAGAAGAGGAAGCAGGAAGCAGGTGGAAGAGGAAGTGGAAGGAAAATGGAGTAGGAACAGGAAGTAGAAGGAAAAAGAAGTAGGAACAGGAAGTAGAAGGAATTGGAAGAAGGAGGCAGTTGGAAGGGGAAGTAGAAGGAAGAGGAAGTAGGAAGCAGGGAAAAAGCAGTGGAAAGAGGAAGTAGGGAGAAAATACATGCAAGATAGCAAGATAAATCCTGGCTGTCGGGGACGACAGCGTAGACCAGGTTCACTTATGTCTTTGCAATTTGAAACCACACAAAAATGGAGAGAAGGTAGAAAATCAACACAAATACCAAAAATCAATCCAGTTCTTCCTCACATGGCGGACGCAGCAATAACGATTCCATCAAATCTCCGACTTTTTGGGAGTATAAAAAAAGAACTCTCGACACCAAAAAGAATCCTCTGAAATAAAAAATAAATATGATTCTACAACTGGTTTGTTAAAGGGTCAGAATTATTTAAAAAGTACAACTTGAAGGGCTGTTTTTACACTTTCACGTGAGAATGAATTCTCTTTAACATCAGCTAGAGAGCGATGAGGCTGACTTTTACTCGAGCAAAGTACAGAGCAGATACACTTTCACATTAACAAGTAAGAGATTTTGCTGACAGCACCACAGGAGAAGAATTATGGCAGCGTTTAATGATTTTAAAAAAATGAAAGTGCTGAAATATTACAAAAATGATTTAATGAAAAATATTCAAGGCAAAGCTGTTTTTGCACATTTGTAGACTCACAGTATGGATTTCTCCCCGTTGGCAATTCCAACTTAAAAAGCTACTCATCCCAGAATGTCCCTCCCAAAGGCACAGTTATACCACCATTTAGAACGCAAACATTTTAACGATAGCAAGGTCACTTCATTAGGATGGGATTGCATGATCAGTGGGTGTGCTCTTGGAGGTAAATTGTAAATGTTTCCTGGTTGTTTTACGACAGAGTTTTATGGCCACATTGAGAAAAAAAAAAAAAAATGGCGAGAAAGGATTACGATATTAAAGTCGTAATATTACGAAAAAACATTTGAATTTTATGAGAAAATCATAATTTCGCAAGGAAAAATTCGTAATTTTACGACGAGCGATTGACAGGGAAATGAGGAACGTGGAGCATCTTGTCAAGTTAGATTTCAGTAATAATATATGTTTGATTAATCAATAAACATTGACTCTTTCGGCTAATAAACACACACGGCATGATCGTAAGTATTAGAACTTTGAAAACGCTGTATAAAAAAATTCCGTTTGTTCTGAACAAAGAACCGGACAGACTTGGAGGAAATCTCTCTTTTTTTTGGAACAGGAGATTCTGCAATGGCGAATTTAGTCGTCGCATAATGTAGCTGGAGACTTAAAAACCATAGACAGTGATTCTAAAGAAATCAGATTACTTCATTAACACAAGGAAGTGTATCGGAGACTGCATATGTGTGTGTGGCACAGCAAAACACACAAGACAGTAGATGACAAAAGCCCAGGTTGCAAAACTTTCCTCTCGCAAGTCTTTATTATTGTAAAATTACAACTCTATTCTCATAAAAATTCCGACTTTTTTTCCCGTGAATTTTGCAAATTTATTCTAGTAAAGTTATGTGTTAAAATTTCATAAAATGATAGCCTTTTTTTTATTTATTGTAAAACTATGACTTTATTTCTCATAAAATCATCTTTGTTTTCATGGAATTACGACTTTATTCTCGTAAACTTAGGTTTTTTTAAATTTTTCTAGGTGGCCCTAATACTCCTAACTACAGTTTTGATGAGTATTTTTGCCTTCAAAAAGCATTGCGGGACAATTTCGCCACCACCTTCATGTCACCTTTTCTCCCCCATCCTTCGTCTAGGATTTAAGTTCTCCACTTCACAGGGCATGAATGAGCAAAAGTTCAAATTCCTCTTAGGAAGATAGTATGGATTAACTGTATAAATGCTTCCTGCTGTTGATGACCTAATGTGATGCCAAAGGTCATAATGAGAGTCAGCACGTTCACTTGCTTAGAGACCCAATGTGAGTAACCGGCTTTAGCATGTCCCGGTAAGCCGGTGTGAAATCTCTGGTTATCCAACAAGTGCTGAAAGCCGTCTCTGACATCATTCTTGTTTTCAGGTTTGTTCTCTTGCTGCAGAATATATAAAGAGAAAGGCTTTCTAAGAAAATCAGGATCCACCACAGCACTTGCATTAGAAATGGAAACGATAGTGATTCTAATTTTAAGCATTGATAATCGTTGTGTCTTTAGGCTGTGGGACAGAACCAAACAGTGTGGTCTGTTTGTTTTACCAGAACTATGATGAAAAATCAACTTGCAATAACGTGGAGGGAAAAAAGTCAAGACTATGTGTTTACCAGCTGAGGTAAGATCTAGGCCCCTTCAGGGTCAGAGGTACCACTGGCCCAATTCACCTGCTTAGTTTGGGAGGTGGCATGTGGGTGATACAACCCAAATTATGGGGGGAACCAGAGGTCCAGATGTGTAAATCAATCGTCGTGATTCGCTAAAGGGGCACCGTCTGATCGCTGGTCCCCTCCAAAGTTACCCATGTTTTCTAGCCATGGCGAGTTCATTCGTTTTATGCTGATGAACAATATACTACACTTGTGCTTCCATGTTGGGAATAATATCCAAAGTTTACATTACATGAATATAATAACCATGTTAATGTTTTTGCTTTAAACATGGCGTACAATCAGAGAGGATTTGGCTTCATTATCTCTGACCTGGAGATGTAGCACAGTGTCGGATCATGACTTCACCTGTGGCTGGAACTTAAAGCAGTGGAATCATAACCATCATTCAGTAACAGGGCAAAAACAGAGATGGAGCAGGAAAATGACATCATGAGTGATCATACGAATGGCATATACAATACGCCATGTACTCATCTGTCATTTCTTTTGAAGAGAAAAAAAAGATCCAACACAAAATGGTCACTGGTGTCATAACGTGGCGTGCTGGTTGACAATGACATCATCTTCAGAAATGTCTTTGGAAGGCAGGTACACTCCTCCGTGGTCGGTGTTTTCACGGCTACTTTGAGGCGACTCTGGGGGAGGCTGGTACAGGATGCTCGCTAACATGAAGAATATGAGCCCCAAAGCCTGAGGAACAGAAGGATGGATGCAGGAAGTGAGGAGGGACGTTCAGAAGGTGCATAAACAGTTCCCAGAAAACACATAATAGACAGACCTACAGTTCCTGAAAACCTGTTTTAATCATTGAAACTGTATCGGCATAGTAACAAAAATAACATTTTAAACCTTTATATATATATATATATATATATATAAAATAATATACCTATATTTATATCATAAGTAACACATGTTTTGTTGAGCCTTGAAACCAAACTGTAACTTTTCTGACCCATGCGTCAACAAGATGAAACATGCAGATAAGAACACGCCTCTTAGGGCGGGCCATGGGGGTCGTGGTGTTTCCTCAAACACTGGAAACCTGCAGCATGTAGTCGATAAGATAGATTCCATCAAGTATCAGGAAGTCCTAGAGGGAAACGGCTCAACATCTTTTAGGGAGCTGAAGCTTGGGCGCCACTGAAAATTCCAAATGGACAATGATCCCATGGAGACCTCCAGGTCCACAAAGACTTGGTTCAGCTGTAGCCGTCACAGTGGCCCCACTCGAATCCCGTAGAAAATATATCGTATTTGAGGAAGGAGATATTACAGAGCTGGAGGCCTTTGCCCATGAGGAACCTGCCAGGACTCCACCCTTTTGGCCATTCCATAGCTGTATATGTATTATTGTGAAGTTTATTGAGAGAAACTAAGAAGGATCCATCTTCCTTGTGTTATGCTGAGCCATTAAACCTTAATAGAACTTGGGGGAGTCTACGCATTATTTAAAATGTTTTTTAATGCTTCACATATCGATAATTTCCTTGCAAATATATTAACCCGTAAGCAGTATTTTTCAAATATAAAAGTAGATTCAAAGATGGTTTCAGACTCGGTGAAGACAGTTACAAAGCAGAGCATCACCTTGTAGATGATGCCAGCTCCTAGTGTGTACCGGCTCATGGCGGAGTTCTGATAGACGTAGCATGAGCCCCGATCACCGTTCTTGTCCTGCCACAGTAAGCAGGAGATGTCAATCATGGAGCCAAACGCTATGGGTCCTGGAATACTTCCTGTTGGGGAATCAGATTGGTCGAGATGGAGAAAATTAAGCCCCATGGTAATTGTTAGAAAAGAAAAGAAAAGTTAGAACAAAAATTCAATCAATAAGAAATGCAATGGTCCTACCAAAGGCTCGCATGACAATCCACTGTATGCCAAGTCCAAAGGACCTCTGAGCGTGGCTCACACACCTAAACAGCACAGAATTACTCAGACATGCAGGCATTATAGATGCAGTTATACGATGACACCTTCCTCGTCTTCATTTGTTGCTCTGCACATCAGTTTTCCTGCTTCGTGCTAACACACACACTCGATATCTATAGGATCTTTACGAAACAGTGATGTTTGGAAATAGTACATGGCCATAAAAATGAATAAATCTGTGCGTGATTAACCCAGTTGGTAGGCACCCACTAGTCTCACAATGAGTGTTTTGGCATAATGGACACACAATTGAACCTGAAATGGTAATGATGCCACTTACCTGAGAGTTGCGGTCAGTGCGGGGATGCTAGCGAGGAAGGTAAAGCTGCTGATGATGAAGAAGACAAAGAGGAACACGGGCATGTAGTGGCAGGAGGTGCCACACTTCCCTGCAAGAGTGAAGCGCTCCTCACCCCGGGAAATATTTTGCAAAACACAGCTACATCCAATGTACACCTAAGGATACACACACACACACACACAAACACACACGAACGCACGCACCCACACACACACACACACAGAACAAGTTTCAGTCATGCATGTTTGTTTGTGAAAGTTTCTCCAAGTTCTATTCTCTGTTTGTTAAACAGTCCCGTATCAGTGTGTGTTTCGTATCGGGTGTGACTTCCACTCATTCTGATGTACGATGCTGTGAAAAAGCATCGGGCCTGGCGGCAACCTGCGACAACAGGGAATGCTAGAGTTTATTTAGTAAAATTTCCACATTGAGGAGCAACAGCTGCCATGAAATCTTTCTAATACCTGGAGATCAGCATCTAACACTGCTGAGGTGGAATTTCGGTCAAAGAATTTGAGTTATCAGATGTTCATATTTTGATTCTGGAACTGTATAGTGCTGCCCCCTGCCTGTCAGGAGGAACTTTCCAGCGAATACGAGAAAATACTGGGAGGGGGTTTAGATATTCTAGCAAAAATTCAGTGCTCAGTCTTAATATCCTGCTACCACGATGTTCTCATCTGCCAGTCACATCTAGCCAAAGACACACCTTCAATCACAATGTCCCAGCAGGGTCTAAGCCCCCTGAGACTCCCTGACAGACTTATTATTACCCTTGTCTCGTTACATTTAACATAATTCTTGACTACATACACTGTCTCTCCTCACTGAATAGTACCTTTTTGTCCATGGAGTCTTCTGTGAGATTGATGGCGGTGCATCCAGCGTGGCATGGGGAATAATACATCACACCGTCTGCCCCACACACTGGATTGTAGACCTCTCTGATACAGTTACAGCCTGCATTACAGGCAACAGTCAGGTTCACCTCCAGAGGAGATGAGCTGCAGACATGAGAAGGAGAGGCAGAAATAATAAGAACGAGGAAGTGGAATCTTTCTTTGCAGACTGCTTTGCATGTACTTACAAGTAACACAATGTTCATTATCAAGTCTTTTCAGACTGCTCTGCATATACCTACAACGCAACTTCACATTTCATTTGAGGAGTTCAATAAAAGGGAATTGGTCTTTTTCTGTGGGGTGTTTTCAATTGCTTTCTATCCCTCCTCATCTATAGTTTTAGATTCCCTGACATAATATTGTTCTTGTTTTTCCAATCCTGTATGATTTTCTAATTGGTAACAAAAATATTGAGAAAAGTATTTGAAATATCAAATATTAAATCCAAATGTAAACGCTAAATCTAACTTAAATCTAAATTTAAATATTGAATCTAAATCTAGACTAATCAAATCTAAATTACAAATCTAAAAGTTAAACCTAAACCGGAAACTATATATTTTTAGGTCATAAGCAAATTTACACTGCAGGAGTACCAAAATAAAAGTCCAATGAAGAGAGGCAGCTCTAGCCACAGATGGTTTTGTCATGGATAACATAATCAATCTTCAGCTTTCAACCAAAGATGTAAATGACCAAACGCTCAATTACCTGAAGATTAATTTACATGTAAAGTTTGGTGAATATCTGGATATGCCCTGGACCACGAAATGGTGACGGACGTACTGATGAAAATCCCCCCATTTGATGTGGCCGCAGCAGAAGTAGTACTGTGTATAACTACGTGACAATAACGAGTTAATATTCAGAATAGTTACGCTCAAACGTAAACTACAAATTGAAGCACTAAATCCATGTACCAGCCCTGTAAATATCATACAGCAGATGGAACAACCCACTTAAACAAACACCTATAAGAAGCTAGCATAGCATTAAGGCTAAAGCAAAAAATAACCTTAGAAATAGCTTTTAATGAACTTTTGTTTCTTCATTGTTGTTGTTGTTGTTTATTGGTCAGGCGGTTAACAGATGTGATAATAGCTAGCATTAAAACTGCCCATGTGTTTCTAAGGTTCCGTGTGGTGGGGATGTCATACGTGTGTTTGTTTTGCTCCAGCTGTTCCTTCATCAGACCAGTATGGTAAGGTGCTGTGACACCGGCCATTGGCACGTTGGGGCAGTTGATGAGAAAGATGAAGATAGCGAGCAGACTTATAGCCGCACACATCATGCAGAAACGGATGATGCCTCGACAGCGCAGGTTCAGTTTCTTCACAATGAAGCCGCCCAGAAAGGTGCCACCACCTCCTGCTGGTACCACCATGAATCCTGGGGTGAGGGAGAGAAATAGCAATTTCATTCAATCGGACTGTAAGTTACTGCCAGTAACTAAAAGAAAACTGAGTGTGAACATTCATTGCCTCCGAAAGATGAATTATTTGGGTGACCAGTTACATTTCTTTGAGTTTCACCGTCAGACAGATGATAAACCTCCAAAATAAAAATAAAAATTTATGACCACTTTTGTTCAGAGCCCCTGAAGTCCCTTGGGTGCACAAGATAAATTACTGTTAATCCATAAGCGTCTCTTGATGTACAAAACCTCCATATAACATACAACTCCTATCAATGGACTGACAAGGGCTTGAAAATATCATACAATTGGTTTAAGAAATACAACACGAGGGAGACGGAGTACGTTAATTTCATCAGCTCAGAACACATACACAATACCGACCAACCTCACTTCCGCTATGAGACTTCAAAATAAGAGCACTTAAAGTACACTACGCAGCAACAGGATACATAAGCTTGTGCTTATGCCATCAACAACAAAAAAAGATCCCAGAATCATATTTATTAGCTTTTGTAGGTATGGGATCGTCATCAGCACAGAAATCATTGACCCAGAAGGGAACAACAGGCAGCAGCCGCACTAGTGGTTTTCAAAAAACATTAATGTCTTTACAATGCTGAATTTATCTCGTGAATACAAGATAATTATATTGTACACGCAAGGTAATAGGTTGGAAAAAAAAAATGTTTCTCAAGGGACTTCAGGAGCTCCGTACTTTTGCCTTCAAGAATACGAACTCTCCTTCTGGACTCTTGCTGCTCCATACTTAAAACAGCCCAGTCCTCGCTTCATATGCAATTATTAGACTGGGCATCCTTAACTAATGGGATCAAGAAAAGTTTGGAAAATCCTCAATAAGGTTGTAAATTTATTAATTACTCTCTGATGTGAAGTGCCAACCGTAGTTCCACAACATCCAATAAACACTATATCCATGAGCCTGAGCTCATCTGAGACTGAGGTAAAGTGGAAAACTTTCAAATAGATAATGAAAATCATGAATGCTATGTCCGCCAGGCTAAAGAGGAAAAGGACCATCCAGTTGGTTATCAGCGTTCCAAAGCTGTGGTCTGTGAGGGTATGGGTAACTTGCCCATCTAAGAAGGCACAATTAATACAGAAAATAAACTACTAGACCGGGCTGCCTGCAGTCTACACCTAACCAGATTGAACGTGACTTTTAATGGCAAACCTGTCCTTGCCCATACTTGTTTGAAGAACAGCACTGGCTAAACATACAGCTGTTAGCCATTTTGCTCACTTTCTAATTAAAAAAAATTAAAAATTTTAATTACAAATTTTTGACTTGTACTATGTGAGATACTCCTGCTGGTACTGTGGGAGGAAGGTAATCATACTGTTTATGGACACATAATGAAGATAAAGAGTTGGATTATAGCCGTCTATCTCCATCATATCCAAAGGAACCACTCGGACTCACTAAAATCTTTCTTTGCAGTTTACAGTTAGAATCGTACATGACAAATAGAAACTAGACAAGGTTGAGTTCAATAGAAAAAGACTTTAAATTAACCCTCTTCAGTATTGTGGTCTTTGCAGTATCATCATCTATACTAGTCACTCACCAAACCATGTAGCAGCCTCTGATGCACTGAGATTGAATTGAGACTCTAAATACTTTGGCCCAAACGTGGACACTCCAGCGATGAGGGTGGCCTCGGTAGCTCCAGCCAAGCAAAGGAAGAGGAATGTGGGATTCTTTAAGAGCAGCAGCACGGATCTGAAGAAAGAAAAGTAGAAGAAATGATGCATGGCTTTCTTTTTCATTAAACTAGGCCACTCTTATCTCAACAATCTGGGGACTTTCCCAATACAGAAACAATATAAAATCTAAAATAAATACCAGAATGTTACGTCATTTGCCGCGATTATTATCATACTTTGTCTCCGTAGTCTTTAGGGCTGACATCCCATGGTGCAGGGAACTGCTAAGCTTTCACTCATGTAGAACACAATGCTGCTTTCTAGAACCTCTTTACAACTCCAGCTTCCCGAAAACTGATTATGAACACCTATTTCTCCTCCGTCAAGGAAGGATGTTACGTTTTCACTGTTTATTTTGTCTGTTTGTCTGTCTATTTGTTTTACGGTTCGCAAGATTTCAGAAAAAACGAATGGACAGATTTACACAAAATTTTACATAGAAGTAGGTCGTGGCAGATCTTACAAATTAATAAATTGGTGACATTATGTTTTTCGCAGCATTTACAATAAAACAAATAAATAAAAGTTTCTCAGAGACCACAAACCTCCGCCAAGGCACAACGGTACTCTAGGTTACGCAAGAATTCATGCAGATTCCTCCATTAATGTCTGAGTTATTGCCAACCTCTAAATATACTGACAACTCCACTTCCATTTCAGCGTCTCTGTTCAGCCCACTGAGCCCATAGCTCCACCCTCAAAAGGAACGTCACCACTACAAATGGCTTATTATTTTATTTTACTTTATTCATTTTTTACTTAAAATGCTGCAAAACATGTAACTTCACCAAAATCTAATCACGTCTAGGATATGCCAAAACTTACATCTCGGTATAATTTCATGCAGCTCACATGCATACAAACAAAAAGGACTGAAAACATAACCTCCTTGTTGGAGGTAATGATAAGCTGTTTGGAGTAGTGAGCTCACAATTCGACTTATGCTGCCTTTGTTCGTTCGATTCCTTTTGGGCATGGAGCTGGGGGCTAAATGGACTGAACAGAGACGCTGAAGTGGAAGGCACGAGAGAAACTTGCTACAGGGTATTTCACAGATAATCAGAGAGTTTGTTGGAGTTGTTGGTAGATTTCGGGGCTGGCAATAATGGAGAAATCTTCAGGAATCTTACCTAAACCGAAGATAGGGTAGGTTTTATCACATCAATCAGCACCTTTATGAGCTGTCCGCAACCAACTATCTCATCACTAAATCCATTGAGCCATAAAATCTGATAAAGCGCTGAACCTTTCGTTTCATATCCATGAGCAATCCATTAGCAATAACTAAAAGTTTGGTGTTACCTCAAGACATCTGTTAATACTACCTGGTCCATTATTAAAACCCGGGAGTAACTGCATTACCTTGGCATGTCTTTAACTGATTTGCCAAACTGAGGGTCTGAGATTGTGCTCTGACTTCCATCTCCTAGCTGGTGTGCTTCAGACACCCGCATGGCCGCTAACTCCTGGGAGCCTGCAGAAAAGGCAGAGGAAGAATAAAACAATTGATGTGTTTGTGTGTGTGTGTGTGTGTGCATGTGTGTGTGTGTTTGTGTGTGTACCTGGTAGCTGGTGCGGATAGCCCAGTATAGGGATTGCTACCAGCAGAGCTGCTACTCCTCCTGCTAGGAAGCCAATCCACCAAGCTCCGACCCACAGAGGGTCCTCTGGGGTCATCACGGTCCTTTTAAAACACACACACACAGCGGTTGAATTAACAACTTGACATTTACTAATTCTAAACTTTAATTTTGTTAAATATGTACCATTTTATATACTTCTATATATGTGCCATAACTTTTTCTCTGGTCCGCTCTGGTCATTTTCTTAGACAGCTGTTGTCAAGGATAGCCAGCAGCATCAGACAACAGCAGATTTAATATGAAACTTTTAAGATTTAATAGCAAATGATAAATAGATATAGTGAACAGTTGTCTGACCTGATGCTTCTGCTATGCACATTTTATTTATGTCCTGTTTAGCTTTCATATTTCCCAATAGCCAGTCAGTGAGAAAAACCTACAGTATGTCGTGTAATTTATTTCATCCCGGTCGACTCTATGCTATTATACCCACGGTATTGTTAAATTACATCTATCCTACAATGTTGTCTATTCTGCTCTATTGTCCTGTTTTATTCCTGTCAGATTTATTTGACATTATCCTCTAGTTTTCTCTGTTTTCATCTGTTTTAGTTCAATCTGTCATCCCGCGCAGGCTCACATCAGATTGGTCTCGGTGTAAATGTTCAGGAAGTATCCTCCCAACATGTAGCCGGCAGCTGGACCGAGGATGGCTGCTGTGTAGTAGATCCCTGGGGAGAGAGAGACACAGTGCCAAAAGAAAAACAGGAGTGTCAGTACAGTGCCTGTCTACTTCCTGTTCCCTTCTTAATTCTTCCTGCTCTACGGTGTAATACTGCCCCATTGTTCTTCACTTGGGCTCTGTGTGAAGGGCTTCTCATTATTAGAAAGGGGACTGAATGTGTGTTTGTGTTTTGGTGGGACAACTTCCTTGTGTTGGTTACACTTTGTCCTGCTGCTAGTTGATGTAAGCAAAGATTTTCTCTCGAGATGGAATCTATTATGCAAAATTTCCCAAGTCCAAGCATTTGAATATTTGAATGTTAATTTTTTTGTGAAAACGCTTAAGTGCGTCCTCTGCCCAGCTCCAAATATGTAAAGAGACTAAATAGATTCCCAGTCTAACCTTCAAGGTGCACGAGCAGAGTCTGTCCGAGTGGAGTTAGTTAGTGTGGGATTTATCTACTCTTTTTTCTTTTTAACCAAACTCCAGGTATCTAGATTTAAAATACCTTATTCATCCTTAATTTACCCCAAACCAGAAAAAAGCAAGAAATGTCAAGGCTACCTGAGTTTACAGGGACTGGCTTACATTCCGATAATTACTGTTGGCATTCAGCAGAAGGAATGAGGAACTTGATTGTGCATGATAGCGTGGCCTGAGGTCATTAGGCAAATTCACTGGAAGGAACATGGTCAGATGAACTAATAATGACTTCTGCTTTCTGGGTCATATGTTTCTCCCTGAATGAGCACAAGTCTTTTAAGCAGGACTTCAAATAATGTTGGAGCAGACTTTAACAAGTCTTGTCAAAATATGTTTGTCCTTCACTGACAGCACATTAAACCAGTAAAAAATGCCAATAGACTTTCAATTAAAAAAAAAAGAGATCAAATCTGTTTGTCTGTCTGTCTCTCTGTCTTATGTGTCAGAAAAACAGTCTTTTAATTTTTCCATACTTTACAATTCTAAGAATTGTAAAGTATGGAAAAATTAATGTTGAAGAAAGAGCTGAGTCATAAGGCAAAGCTCCCAATTTGCCGTTCCATCTGCGTACCAACCCTCACCTTTGGTCATAATTTCTGGGCAGTGACCGAAAGAATGAGGTTCAGGTTAGAAGCAGCTGAAATGAGCTATTATGTCTGGGCTGTCTCACCTGTAAAGCCTCAATCAATAAACGAGGCATCAATAAATAAAACATGACCCAACATTATTTGGAAGGGTGTTATTGGCTGGAATGAAACTAAATCAAACACTTGTAACAAAACTCAAAGACTTTGACAGTGTGACATCACACTGACAACCCCTGACAATTAGGCTGACATCTCTGCCCTTTATACCTGCTGAGGTTAACATTCATAAATACCAGCCCAAATTCTTACTGGTGAAAATAAATATTCTGTAGCCAAACTTTAATTATTGTAAACTTAATATAATCTAAAAATTGTTGGCCGGGAGCAGCATGGCTTA
Source organism: Lophius piscatorius (assembly GCA_009660295.1). Lineage (NCBI taxonomy): Eukaryota > Metazoa > Chordata > Actinopteri > Lophiiformes > Lophiidae > Lophius > Lophius piscatorius. Next base: position 249,905 of record VRLP01000265.1, read on the forward strand.
CATCAATTTAAAAAATCTGACTGGCGACATTGAACTGCCCTCCATTGTGGAGGCAGCTGCTAGCAACTGTGACTAGAAGGTTGTTATACTAGTTATATTAGTGCCTGCTCAAAGTACATTCTAAAAGTAAAGGGCCTCCCCAAAATGTTATGTAACCAGTAACACAGCGTTAGCAGTAGGTATTGTTGAAAGTGATTGTCATTCTACACGATATAAGATGATTTGGAGAACGTAAAACTCTCAATACTTTAAGTTTGTTTTTCAGTAATTGCGGAAAAGAGTAATTGGAATGGTGTAATTCACACTTTGTTAAGAAGAATTCAGCAATAAAATGTGTGTGTGTGTGGGTGTGTTTGTTTTCTCTTCTAGGTTCTCCTTTCCTTTGAATTTGAGCCAAGTTGTTCATCGCAGCATTGTTCAAGATGAAAAGAGAAATGCTTGAACTTAAAATGGTGGAATCAATTGTTTTATCAATTGTTTTATCATTCTGATTCAACTCAAGGTTGAATCAGAATGATAAAACAATTGCACACTCGGGTCACAGTTAATGCTCCTACCATTCTATTATCCTCACCTTTCACAAACATTACCTCCTTCATGGCCTGGAGCTTCAACAGACTCATTCAGATAGCTTCAACCATCCAACACTGTCACGCCATCATACTAACCCATCACCATCAGTTTTCAGTCCTGAACTTTATAACGATATGACATGCTGCTGCACAGGGCAGGGACCCCTTCGAACTTAATCTCCCCCAAAGAGTATGGGTGCCAAAGACTTTTTTTTCATAAACTCATTATCACACATCATGCGTTGTAATAAATCATTCAACTTTTCCTCATTCTGTCTTGTCTGATTAAAATATGTACACAGTTATGGCGGAGGTTACCGTGTAAATGGCCAACTGCTCAACAGAAGTCATAAACATACAGTCAAACCTTAATAAGTGCCATTAGGAGCAATGTCGGGTCTAGTATGTTGACTGTAGAGACCATGTATACTGCAGAGAAAATAAAGTAGAATTTGAAACTGGTGTAAGTTAAAAAGTTCATTAAGTAGCACATTTCCTCTTGTCCTGAACAAACAAATTGATGCACTTCATAGCGACTATGACCAGTGCTTCTAACAAATCTGCAACAGCGAAAGATGTTTACATTAGAAAAAATTTGCATTTAAATGACGTACTCATATGACTCACCAATATAAACAGGGGCATGGTTGGAATTCACATTTTCATCCAGGTATGTGACCCCTAACGTGTAGAGAGGTGTGGCACCCACACCAAGTAGAAACTGACCCAGCATGAATATAAAACGATAGTTGGACAAATCTCCATCCTCCTTGTTCTGACCCAGACTGGTACGGTTGGCAGAGCACATGCCTGGTTGCTCAGACAGGATGGCCTGGTAGGAAGGCGTTGTGAAGTGAGGCAAGGCAAACACTAGTGATCCAAGGCCCATAATCAGCACACCAAATCCGAGCCATTGAGTCTTGTGACCATTTCCACCGAAGTAGCTGACGAAGGCTAGGCAAACACAGCCTGCAATGTCATAGGAGCTGACGATGAGGCCGGTCTGGTAACTGCGCAGGTCAAAACGTCTCTCAATGGAGGTGATCACTGTGTTTACTAAGCCATTGACAATCATTCCCTGGAGGAAAGAGGCCATACAAAGAAAGAACAGCACCCAGTGAGGGGTGTTAAAAAACTGCAAAGACTTTGGTGTAAGAGCCCCCCAACCACATAGCTGATCAGAGTCAGTGGATTTTAGGTTTAACCCTATGGGATTCTCTGCATGACATCTTGTTTCCATGCTACATACATGCCCTGGGAGTAGTGAATTCCCAGTGAAAGTTCTAGGCAAATCAGTGTCTCCAGTTGCTGTAATGCCATGATGTCTGGGGTCTGAGCTTATTGGGCTGCCTACTCCTGAGTTCACGGTGCCTGAGGTGTGCAGAGAGGGCCCCTCATTCATGGGGTAGTCCCCCAGGTCCAGGAGCTCCTGCTTGGAGCTGAAGGATGCGTCTGCATTTAACAAGCCAGGCATCTCCCCACTGAGGGGCACTTGTGGTCCTGTAGCACTGACGGAGGGTGAAAGTGGGTGGTCTTTGAACTGGCACAACTGAGTGCTTTGTTACCAATTACAAAACCGGAGAAAAAAGGTATGTGAATTTAGAGTGTTTGTTGTAGTCAGGGTCTTGTTAAACTTCTCTCAGTGTGTCCACAGGACTGAAAGATCTTCTCTCGCTGTACAGACTGGTGTGACGGCTTCATACTGATGTTGAGTGATCATATCCTGTTGATGGCAAAGAAAGAGAAAGAAAACGTCATTAATATGTACACAATGCTTAAATGTTCAATAGTTGCCTGAATGAAAAACGCCTGAACCATCTTAGTTTCTTGCTTTCAGTTGTCCTGGACCACTGACGGACATAAAGAAGATTTGGACTATTATTGGCTGTTTTGCCTTACCTTTTGTGAGACATTTAATTTGATTCCTGGGAAAACATTCTTTACTCAGGTAGGAGTACAGTTTCTAGTGTTAGAAATGCATCCATAATAATAAGTAGAATAATTGATTGATCCAAAGACAATCGATCATGTGGTGTCAGATGAGATTTTTCTTGGGTCGCCTAATTGAGTAGTGATCATTTTATTTTACCATTATTCTTGAATATATATGCAGTTCATCTTTCAGCCAATTGTGATTTGGCTGAGCGTTTCTAGCTTCAGCCAATCACAGCGAGATGTAAGAGGCCTGTTCAGAATTAGTCGAGAATTAGAATTAGAAAGAGTGAATGTGACAACCGATAGACCTGACTTGAACGTAATACTAAAGATCAGGCCAATTTATCACGTAAGCAAGGTAAAGCAAATAACGGGCCTAATGAGGGATTGTGCTCAAAAGATGGGATTGACTCTTTTGATAACAACGGTAGCAGGACTTACAACAATCCTACTGTCTCTGATAATAGACATGAGCATCAAACTACCAACAAGAAGTACAGCCTATTTCCTGACGGGACTGAATATCGCTCAGGTATATACAACATTGGATCTAATCTAATGTTAGATTAGATTAGATCCAATGTTGATCTAATATTATATTGGTCAAATCACTAAATTTGTCGCATTCCAATGGTAAAAATAACGGTTGCTTGATCGTGGTCAAAACTCTACATAACAAGTCGATGCTCATTTGACACACCTGTCCAGCAGCGCCACCGTTTCCTGGCCCTCATTTGTTTTTGTCCTACTAGCTTTATAATTGTGCCACAATCCGGATCACGGAGCTGCTCATTTGAGCACGCAGTTTGAATATCTGTGTGTGCAACAACTCACCAACGTGCAGGTGTGTTGTTGCTCACACAGAAAACTGTTAAGCACAAACAACTGATGTACCCACAGGAATTTAAACTATGTGCTCAAAATGCGAAGCTCCGCAATAAGGATTGTGGCCCATATATGATGTCATATTTCAAGCCGAACACTCGCGCGTGCCTGTTTGACTCCTTGGTCCGTTTTTCAATATGATCTGGTAATGACCGGCATTTTCCCCGCAAGAAACACCCCACCCTCCTACCCTGGACCATCTCAACGGGCAACATTTGGCACTATACTAAGGGTAGTCTCATAATTTTTTTAGATAGTGTTTAGCAGTCTCAGAATTCATTTTTTCCATTTTATCTGACAGTGTTATGTGGTTATTTTAAGCTTTTTGGAACGTCAAGAATCAATAAATTTTGAAATCTTGAGTTGCTACAAGGTGGGTTTGCTATATTGTTATGCAACTCTGAAAAAATTATAGGGTACGACTTTGTAGGGTACCCCACTGTAATCTCTTTGTTTTATTGAGATTTTAACTATAAAGTAGTTAAAGTGTGTTTTGTTTTACTGATGAGAAGAAAAATACAGTCCGTTCACTTGTCTCCTATAAAACAGTTAGAATGTTTGTTCGTTTTAAGATTCATCGGCAACGGGATGCCTAGTTTGATGTGATCAGCAATTGGCCAAGCAGCTTCACTAAGGGTAGTTTCAAGTTTCAAGAAGCAAACAATAGCAGAGCGGCTAAAGCTAGCGATGGCACAGAGCCAGCCGCGAACTTGCTGTATGTTTGCATGTATGCTGTAAATTAAGGGTTTAAAACTTAAAGGGTAACCCGACTGTCGAGACATGTACGCTTTAAAACAAATCTGACGGTATGGACTGTATAAACGCGACATTAAATTTACACTACATCCCATAGTTTGTACAAATTTGGAAAAAATAATTATACTCGTAGGTCGCTATTGCTGTTTATGTTGCAATGCATTCTGGTCAGTGACGTCAAATGGTTTCACCGGCGGGCTTCTAACCAACCAAGAAGGAGATGGTTTGTTTTAAAGAGCTCTGCTTTTTGGCAGCAGCTGTTGGAGGTAAACACATAGATCCTACCATTGTTGAATGAGAAAAAATTCTGCCATTAACATCCACCGCTTCTGTATACTTTAAACACTATGAGATTAATAGTAAAACGAAGAAGTTCACACCAGGAAGACAAGATGCTTCCTGGTGTGATTATATTTACAGATTTCCCGTGCATCACAGTACTTAAGAGCTTTGACTCAGTTTGCCTCGATCGATATGTTTTACGGGCTGCACTTGTCAGTCTCCATGAAAGAGAGATTGCTTCCCTAACCAAACCAGAAACGGTAGACAAGTCAAGACTTGAGCTCATGATCGCTGCTAACACACCTTTATTTTATTTTAGGAAGAGTAATATACATATCACATGAAATAAAGTGTCATGTCTAAATTGTAGAGTTATTCCTGGTTATTTGTTTGCATGAAATTACAATTTATTTAAATAATGTACAGTTTAGATTTTCTATAAATAAACAATGAAGTTGTAACTTAAATGTAGAGCCTCTTACTTTGAGATGGCTGCTTTAACCTGTTCAAGATAAGATGATGCATACGGCCGTAAAAATGTTCAGAGAAGTTCATTTATGGACAAATTGTTGTTCTTGCGATGTATATACGTGATCTGCTGTGATTTCGGTTGGGATGGTTTGTCATTTTAAAAATGTGGGTCCCCAAAAAAAGTCCTGGAGCCACTGATTTGAAACGTATTTCTACCAGCTGTTTTTATTCAATATAACTGAACCTCACGTCATATTTATATATTTATCTGGAGGATTAGGACATTTATTTCAACTCCTATTACTGCCATCCACAGACAAAGAACATATGGAGAGTTATGTGAGAGAGAAAAAAACAGAGAAAAACAAAGAGTGTAGAAAGACATCACAACTTTTCTCCATGTTTCAAATGAGTTTCTTGTCTGTTCATCTTCTTGTGTTTTATGTCTGCAATCCTGCTTCATCTGCCCTATGTGATATGTGTCTTCAAGTTGAAGCTGCTAATAATAGGAAACGGGATCCAAATGCATAACTTGATGAGCTGGTTGGGAAAAAGAAAGTAACCTAAATGTTACGAAATGAGCTACTCAAACTTTTGTCCTGGCAGCTCAGCTGCGTTGTTGTGTGGTAGGCTCTGCCGTTTGTGTATGGAATGAAACCAAACCTGATGCTGACTTTGTCTTGGATGATAACTACATGTAAGAAAGGAAAACAAAAGGAAAATGAAATAATATTATGATGTATTTTGACTCATCAGGGCAGATTAAAGCACTATCCAAGGGAAAGTTACTCAACCACCTACCAACACTATAAGATCATTTAGTGCCGAATAAGAAAATTTCACAGTTTTTATTGACACAGCAGAGGTTGTCTATTGTTCTCATGCTGGATGTGTTGGAAGCCATTTACACCTTTCATCTTCCCTGAAACGTTGGTTCATTATTTTGCAACCATAAATACACCCAGATACCCTCTCCTCAACAAACAATCTTCAATTGTTTGTGTCACAAAACAAGCATTTGGAGACTGGTGTACTTTAAGGATTAAATTATATAAAACTATGAAAAGGTAATACAAAGGCAAGGGTCGCCTCGGAAAGATATTCAAAGGAGTGCCGGGAAAAAAAGAGAAATCTAGAACAGCAGGAACAGTTCAGGGAACAAAGCAAAGACTTCAAAGTAATACAGGGTATAGGGACAGGCAGACTAATGAGGGAGGATAAAATTCAAAGTGGACGGAAGGCAAATTAAATGAATGAACAAAAATGAAATGAGGAAATAGTAAGAAACTTCTTTCGGCTCTTTCCATTTTTTTAGGCGGTCGCCACAGAGGTTCTTCTCGTTTCGCGTGTCTATTTGGCGTAGGTTTTTACGTCGGATGCCCTTCCTGACACAACCCTCACATTTATCCGGGCTTGGGACCAGCACTAGATGAGGCTGGCTAGGCTGGAAGAACTAAAGACATTGCCTAAAAGGTCCACACTGGATTTCTGCCATGCCTTCTTTTGACTGGGATTCAAACCCAAAGTCAGTGGCGTAGCGAACTGATGAATCCAGCTGCTCCAAAATGAGTCAGGAAATATCGAAACTAAAAACCATCACTTAAACACAAAAATCATACACATGCATGTATAGTCAGTGTGGGTGTGACTATGTGAGAAAAAAAGCTATGGTACAAATCATACAATGTGGAGATCTCTGTTACACTTCAGCGCAAGCTCGATGAAAGTGTAAATATTAGCCTCCAGAGAAGAAGACTCCATCTAAGTCAACTTCTGTACCTTGCATATGCATACGGTACGTCAATGACCTGGAAAGGAAATAAACAGGAAAAACCACAAACAAGAGCTGAACATGACATCTAAGTCTGCTGCTATACAAGGATTACAAACATGACATCTAAGTCTGCTGCTATACAAGGATTATAAACATGACATCTAAGTCTGCTGCTATACAAGGATTATAAACATGACATCTAAGTCTGCTGCTATACAAGGATTACAAACATGACATCTAAGTCTGCTTTTATAGAAGGATTATGAACATGACATCTAAGTCTGGTGCAGCAGAGACTCAACATGTCATCTAAGACTACATCCATAGAGAGACTATGAACATGACATCTAAGTCTGCTGCTATACAAGGATTATAAACATGACATCTAAGTCTGCTGTTATAGAAGGATTATGAACATGAAATCTAAGTCTGGTGCAGTAGAGACTAAACATGTCATCTAAGACTACATCCATAGAGAGACTATGAACATGACATCTAAGTCTGCTGCTATAGAGACGCTGAACATGACATCTAAGTCTGCTGCTATAGAAGGATTATGAACATGACATCTAAGTCTGCTGCTATACAGAGATGATGAACATGACATCTAAGTCTACTGCTATAGAGACTATGAACATGACATCTAAGTCTACTACTATAGAGACACTGAATATGACATCTAAGTCTACAGCTAGAGAGAGACTAAGAACATGACATCTAAGTCTACAGCTAGAGAGAGACTAAGAACATGAGGTCTAAGTCTGCTGCTATAGAGAGACTAAGAACATGAGGTCTAAGTCTGCTGCTATAGAGAGATGATGAACGTGACATCTAAGTCTACTACTATAGAGACACTGGATATGACATCTAAGTGTACAGCTAGAGAGAGACTAAGAACATGACATCTAAGTCTACAGCTAGAGAGAGACTAAGAACATGACATCTAAGTCTACTACTATAGAGACACTGAACATGACATCTAAGTCTACTACTATAGAGACACTGAACATGACATCTAAGTCTACTACTAAAGAGATACTGAACATGACATCTAAGTATACTACTAAAGAGACACTGAACATGACATATAAGTCTACTACTATAGAGACACTGAACATGACATATAAGTCTACTACTATAGAGACACTGAACATGACATCTAAGTCTACTACTATAGAGACACTGAACATGACATCTATGTCTTAGGCTGTAGACCATGAGACTGTGGCCAGACAACATAAACTGCACCATTGAAGCTCAGGAAATAAATTGAAAGTAACCCCTTTCAGAATAAGATAACCACTCCTACAAATAAAAGCATGTCAAACACAGAAAATGAATATAATCAAATTGTAAATATATGGTATTAAGCCTCCTACCTCTATCCCCCATTTGAGAATCAACCGGTCTGATGACATTTAAGTGTTGAGTCAACAAAAAACTTAAAGAACAGAAGGAAAACAAGCGTAAAGTAAAGATGGAGAGTCAGAGAGAGGTGACTAGCTACGTGCTGAGCCGGTGTCTCAAAGCCTCTTATAGGTCAGTGCTGAGGCAGCACATCAACAGCTCCTCCTCACACCCCTTCCACAGTCTGGAGGGAGGGACCACAAGATCCACCAGTGAGAAACGCTCACTGGGACGGCACTGAAGTTTTGCTCCGCCTACTGTAGGTGAACTACTATTTGAGTATTTGTGCCTTGCATGACTTCTTGTCTTATCAGTATACTTCACTAGAGTTGTTCACTTTGATAAGATAACGGGGGAAACAAAAGTGAGACATAAAAAGACCAATGATAAAAAACATGCTGGACACACACTGCCATTGGTGGAATAATCACGTTCTGTCTTTGAGTAAAGTTAGATTTTCACTACAAACTAATGGATAGCGATTTGTTAAAATGCCACAGTGTAATTTAGTGGGGTTAGAAAATTTAGTAGAATATATTGTGATACTTTGAGGTGTATTGTGATACGGGCGACTGTGGCGCAGTAGAGCGATGGCCCACTTATCTGAAAGTAGGTGGTTCAATCCTCGGCCCCCTGCAGTCTACCTGTCAAAGATTCTACTAGCAAGAGTCTGAACCCCCATTTTCTCCCAATGGCTGTTCCATTGGTGTAGCAATGTTGGCATGAATGGTTACTGCTCCTGGTGATCAGGTGGCGCCATGCAGTGGAGCCTCTATCTCAACTGTGTGAATGTTTGTGTGAATGTTTGTGTGAATGTTTGTGTGAATGGGCGAATGATGGCTCACATTGTAAAAGCGCTTTGAGTGATCGAGCAGACTAGAAAAGTGCTACATAAGTACAGTCCATTTAGCATTTATGTACTAATTTAGTCAACTAGTAATCGCCGTAGTAATAGTCAGTTCGCGATAACCTCACGTCACAAGAGTATCCAAGGAACACATTATTGGAATCCAGATCTATTACATAGCTTTATCTTGATTACTTGAGGTTTTCTGAACCCATCTACATAATACAATTATTTATGGATATTAATTGATTTCCTTATGTACCATAGGTAGTGTTTTATTCAAGATGCAGTTTATGATTTATCGGTATGCCCGTGGAAATTGATCAATCATACCTCCTTATTTAGTTTTAAATTTTTGTTATAGTTATTTTGGTCAGACACAAGACATAAGAAGTTTTATTGTTTATTGACTATATTACGTCCTGTCCACTATACACATATTTTGCTTGACAAGAGATCAACAAGCATAACCAATTTAAGAGGAACCAAACGGGAGACCTGCAAACTCGCACGCCGCCATCTTTGGGGGAAAAAAACCCCAAATAAATTACATAGCTTTATTGAGGAAAAATTCATGTAGATTTCTCTATTAATGTCTGTACTGCCAGCCTAAATCTACATACAATTTCAACAGACTATCTCCAAAATCATCCATAAGAGGATGTAACCGCTCCCTAAGGCTTAGTTATTTCGTTTTATTTTGAATTCTGCGACAACATTTAAATCACCCCTAGGTACATTTTTGAGGCAAATTCAAGATATATTTTGTCCTAAATCTTGATCACAAACAAAAACAAACAGATGAACAAACGCACTGGAATGAAACCATAAGCTCCTTTGTAGAGGTAAAAATGAAAGGACATCCTAATAGTGTCAACAGAAAAACACTCATTCTGAGCTCTTCAGCAGATGCTGATGAAAACTTGATTAACGAGGTAAAAGAAGTTAGTCACCTTGCAAATATATAGTTAATAAGTAGAGATGTAAATCAATACAACAGTGGCTGTGTAACAAATTATCACATTAGAAATGTTTATTTAAACATGAGATATAAGCTCTGAGATATATTTACTTACAGGTCCTGCAGATATGAGACCCGTGATAACGTCTGGATACAGAACTTTCATTTGTTACAGAAACATCACTTCCTTGAACTGGTGATTGTGTTCACTACGACCATCTGGCAAAACCTACACCAGCGTCTGCTGCTGTATTGGCACCTTGGAAACAGCTGACCATACCTCTTATGATAATTAATTTTCATGTGCACAAAAATAATATGTTTGCCTTTTAAGTACTACCTGCCATTTTCAAAACTGAAATTAGCAAAATGGCTGGAGGCGATCCTGGCTCATTATCCAGCATGCTCATCAGTGAGCGCTGAAAGTGAGGCGAAGGTCCTGACAAGCAGAGCCGTTTGCTGATCAGCAGAGAGTAAAAAAGCTGATGTAAGCGGTTGTCTACTCGGCCGATTGGTCCCGCAGAGAAGCAATAAAGAAGGTTTGTGGCGACAGTAAAGAATAAAATCCATTTTAAATCTCAAGTTGATCAATGGCCAAGTTAAGTTTCTCATGTGTCATCCATGGTAGTCTGGATGATGATCAGGTGATGATGATGATGATGATGAGAGGAGTGTCTTGGAAGTTGAACCAGTGCACTCCATTAACAATGAGGTGAGCTGCGGTAAACACCCTCAGTCCAACTGTTTGTTTTTCCTTCCCCCGTAGCTTACAAATCAAACGATACTAGGAATGGAAATGTTCTCACTGGGTTATTTCTTTCTTTCTCCATTCATATCTAAATGTCCATCTTGCCTTTCATTTCTGCGTTCAAAGTGGGATCAGAGCTGGTTGTAGTATTAATAATCATCGGGCTCCACCCTAGCTACCGGGTCCTTTATCTTCACATTAGAAAGGTATTTGTTTTGGAACAGGGAGTCCCTCTTCCTCTGTGGTACACAAATGCTTTTGAAGTATCAAGAGAAAGCCTCTTTTGTAGTTTTGACACATCTAAGAAGCTGAAATCTGAATAAAGTCTATATACTGTAGAGGAATATCTAGTTCGATAGAAAACTTTATTGTCTGTGGCAGAAAATGTTGTTGCTTTGTTAAATGTTGGGAAATGAAATAACAATGAAACAAACACCTGTTTGATCTGATGTTTGAGATTTCTTCACAAACAGGTTTAAAGTAGAAAAGCATGCATCCTTAGATAGATCTATCTACTGTGGCTTTATGTGTGTTATGAGGCAACTGTAACAAACTATCTGATTGCTCTTTGCCAGAGAAATTCTAAGAACCTTAACAGTAAATGTCCAGCTGTACACTGTGAGTTTTGGTGGATTGCAGAATTATATTTTCACAGTTGAAAAAAATCTGAGCAACGCAGAGGAGATTGGCTACTGAATGGAGAGGATCGACTTTTTCTATCATCTGTGGGGTCACCATGGAGATGCCCTTTGGGAGGATGTCGATACGGCCTCTTCGCAACTACATGAAGTTACGATTGCATTAGTCAAAACATCAAAACAAAGTAAACTTGCGACACAGATTTGTAGGGGTTCTTTGTTGTTGTTTTTCAAGGACAATCTTTATTTGCATGGGAATTCAAGAAGTACTGTATTAAAACTACAGGTTGGATCAAATGGCCAAACCCAGAACTGATAGTTAACCTACAACTTAAGACTTTCAAATCTGGTGACTCTAGAGAATAATTGAATGCGGTTTTTGTTTTGTTTAGTATATCCATAGTACTGTTTGAATTCAGAAACATCTCTCATTCTCATTCCATATGTGAGTTATATGGAATGAGAACAGACAGCAAGGGTGCCCCAAACCCCTGCAATGTCCAAGCAACCCCCCTGATTGAACTCCTCAAATTTATTATGTAGTTATGTACGAAAAACTAGTAAAAAATAATAACTTTTAACGTAAAGTATGATGTATACAAGATCTGCTTGAGTTGGTTGGTCTTGACACCAAATTTAGACAAAATTGGACAAACGGTTGCGAAATTATGGCCCAAAAGCCTCTGACGATAAAGTTCCCCTTAGTATCGGATGTAAATAACTGACCTTTCCCAAAATTAATCCAGTTCTTTGATGCAATAAGGTATATTTGGGCATAACATTTGAAAATGATCCATGGAATATTATTTGAGTTATTGTGTTTACAAGAAGAATCGGCGATGAGAATTACATAATATCTCAGACTTTTCGGGGATTTAATTGCAATCAATTTCCAAATAATCATCAGTAAAACGTGTGAAGGATGCATATACATCCATTCTTACGTCATTGACTCAGTAAAAGAAGTGGTTAAAAAATATGTGTCCAACCAAACAGATGTTCGCACAACTGGGAACCGACCGCTGACGTAGATAGAGCAATAAAAAAATAAAAAAATAAAATCACAGCTACATGAAAGGGATTAGACATGGAAAGTAACCCTTAGCCCGGTTAAGCTTTAAAACGTCCGACTTTTCAATTTGAACGGGAACGAAATGAAAGCTGGGAGGAAAACGGCGAAGGCGTCGCACCAGCTGTACGATAAAATGAAGGTGACGAGGGGCGTGACGAGTTGAGAGTCGGGCAAAACGTATGCTGTCTGTGCAGAAAACATCTTCACCGTTGTCCTCCCTGCTATTGTTTCGTTTGGGCTTAAACTGAAAAGGCTGAACACAGGAGATGTTTTCCTCGCGGTCAGGTAAGAAAATCAGAAATAAATGATGAACAATTTTTTTTTTTTTCAATTGAAATCGAGACATCTTAAAGTATTTTCAATTTCACTTTCACATGTCTGATGCAAATGCTAATCTAACAACACCCTGATATGGTAAAGCTGCTGAAGATGAGATGGCTTACAGTAACATAGTTATGCAGCTATCAATGACGATGCATGTGATGAAGAATTAAGGTATGCAGTGTGATGGAAAATCAGTCTCAGATATTTTACCTAACACAGCGTTACAGCTACCTCACAAATGTTTTGTCCTGTGACTAATTGTATCATATCACAAATGAATTGTTTAATCCCTCATTGCAATCAAACGGACTTTGACATTAATCACAAACTAGGCGTAAGCTGTCGTCTCTGACAGCAAGGGCATATCCAAGTCGAGAAAAACAGTGTTTTTCATAAAGAGAGCTCCCCCTAGAGAGTACAATATGAACTTTTAGAGTAAAGTGTGCTCTATGTACAAGACAGATCTCCTTGAAATGATTCATATACACCAAATTTGGACAAAATCGGAGTAACGGTTAAGAAATTATATTTAAAAATCTGTTTTTTGTTAAAAAAAAAAACTAAAATAAAAATAAAAGGTTGCCCTAGTGAGTAAAATATGAATTATTAGAATAAAGTACATGTATACACGTATCAGCAAACCACTTCGCTGGATATTCTAAAAGAATAACCAGAACGTTCACTTTAGCATTTAAATAGCTATTATTTTCAGCAGACATGAAACTCCTTCGTGCCCTTGCTTTGCACGACTGCACAACTATTAAAATCATGTCTCTTACCTGATGTTAGATTTAACCCTTTAATGGGGTGCTCAACTGTTTGTTTGACAATATGTTGAACCTTTAATTATTCTTGTGTTACTCTTCTGAGCCTGACCCATGTATACGATAAACTATAGGGGGCCATGGATGGAGCCCTGGGGGACACCGACGTTCAAAGGGACCCCCGAGGAGGAGGCATAGGCCATGACTATGGAGAAAGGGGTGATATTAAATCATGTGAGGACCTACTGAACAGAATTACGTAACTTGAAACAACCAAAAAAGTCTAATTAGGGTCAAACATTCTAATAAGACATTTTAAACAAAGGTTGAGCTGATCTATTTAATTTGACTTTTTTCCATGAAATAACATCAGTCAGGGTTTGTTTGTTTTTTTACAATAAGAAAACATGCTTGATGAAGTAAATGGCCAATTTAGATTGCCTAATAAATGTAATGATTCGATGCCCAATAGAAACCAAATATGCAAATAAGTTATTTTCCATAGTTTTTTTTTCCTGGTGAAGACATTAAATGGTTAATGTAATATTCTTCTTGTTTAAATAATAATTCTGTATTTTTATTTACGTCATTATATCCGCCTATTTAGAGCATTTTACACGTTATTTCATCTTTGATATTACTATTACACTTTAGTAACACAATGAGAGTTTATGACCATTTTGATCTCGGTTTATGAACCTTTGCTTAAAACTTATCAGATGGGGGCTCCAACAACAAAATCTTATTAATCCATTGTTTAATTTGAAAGTTTAGGAGTTGAAAGTGAGAAAACCAAGTCATTAACACACAAATAATGAACTAGAAGCGAGGATACTAGAACAAAGAACAACTCTTGTTATATCCAGTTCCTGTCTTTCAGATATATGATATATATCATTTTGTAGTAGGTGTGTGTAATCCAACCCATCCAGCCAAATGGTCATTTTTTTTTGTGTCACATTTCACATCACTGAAAGGACTTAGACTAAGTGAAAAAGCCCAACTTCTAGATAGGTGTCGAAATCTAATCTGATGAAAAGCACACAAAAAAACCACAACAACTAACCACGGGTTCCTCTCCCAGGGGACAAGACTTCCTCAAGATTTAACTGAAATGATTTTGAAATGTTTTAGTTTTGCCTTCTTAGATATTCTTATCATGAAATCATCCAATATTCCCTCGCAGAGATAACTCTTAAAGCAGCATTGAACGGGCCGATAGCGCCAGCCGTGGCTTTGGAACCACTCACCTGCAGTAAACAAACCATCGGAATTCAAACGCATAAGCCTGAAGGGGAACAGCCGAAAGACAAAGAAGTAGACTCAGATTTGCGTAACAATGACAGAGCATCTTGTGAATCTACATCCTCTGCCACTGAATGGTGTGAAAACTACACAACAGGAACTTATGTAACAACTCTCTCTCATCTCTTTTCAATGATCAACTCTCTTTCATCTCTTTTCGATGATCAGAGTTCACCGCTACTCCAAATTTTAACCTCTAAGGTGCTGAGAATGTACTGATGGAATATCGCGTTTGTGTTCCATCTCTAGGAAAAGTTTGTTAAACGGCAACACCACACCAACAAAATAAGGAAAAATATACCTTATTCTCAAAGTACATTCAAAATGGCCAACTTCCTGTTTTGTCATTTCGCCACATCCAATCTGTAACCCATCCGAGATAATAATCTTCACCGCCTCTAATGAGTGCATTAGTTTTAGTGAGTGTCCGAGCATCCCTTGCATCTCAACACCAACTTCCTGTTTTATTCTGAAGATGAACAGTTGCTGCCCCACCGTTCCATGAAAGCTCACACGGATGTGTCTTTGCAAAATTACAGCTTTTCTGACCCAATTCGAGGTCAATGTGATCGTTGGGCTTCTTGGAGCACTTCAAAGTATGAAAGATTTACACTTTCTGTTCCCAGGTGGTGCTAGGTGGTGCTGTGACAATTATTGAATCAATCTGTGTGGATGTGTCGAGATCTGAACTCTTATAAAGTAAGTTCCTTTCACCGTGACAAAATATCAACATTTGTGACACTGCCACAGCTACACAGTTTGACCACGCAGTCTGAATGAAAATCACAATGTCACCTTCAAATCCAATTCCAGGTCAATAGGGTAGCAAGGGTATGAAGAAAAATAAATAAAAGTCCGTTCTCTCTCTCTCCCACACACACTCACACACAACAGAGATCACATTACCTCCTCCAACTATTAGTGGTAACAATCACCTGACAGCGTTGCTAATGTCACCCTCTCCTCTCCGTTTGTGACTCCACTAAAACTCTACTGTGCCAGCACACCTTTGTCTTCCTGCTGTGAGGTGGGAGGGGTTAAATGCACAAAAGGCTTGCCCTCCTGAGGGTCTCTCTCTCTCTCTCTCTCTCTCTCTCTCTCTCTCTCTCTCTCTCTCTCTCTCTCTCTCTCTCTCTCTCTCCCCTTCTTCTTCTGTAAAAGAGCTCATATTTTCATCGGCACTGGTTCGTCTGTTTTATTTTGCTAACAGTCACACAGACAAAGACTGCCGTATGGATTATGATGATGTCGTCAGTAGAGTCTCATCTGCATCGTGGAATTGGCAAACGATGCCCTTTCTGATGAAGACCTCCCCATTGGTCCAGGCTTGGGTCCAGCACCATGAGGACATAGTGGCTGGGCATTGAGATCACGGCAGGATTCCAACTACCAATCACTGGTTGACTAGACCTGTGCTCTTATGCCTGACGTCCTACCAGTGCCCTTCTAGTAAAACATATTAATGTAGCAAAGGAAAGCTGTGTATGGAAGCTGAGAACTGTCATGGTGACGATTTTTTTTTTTGTGGCCGTTTTTCTCGTTTAAATAAGATTATTAAATGGTTATTGAGAGAAAGTAAGCTACTGTCGTCTCAAGGTATAATTTTCTTGCTATCACGAGAAAACAAGCAGTACATCGAAAACATCGCAGAGAAGTTAAACAGATCCACTTCTTTTATTTGGTACAAGAAATGTACCAAATAATGATGTAAACACACACACACAGCACAAAGCCACAGCCATTTAGGTGTATTATACTTGAGAAATGTTATCCACCAATGGAAAATCTCCCATATTGACTTCCGGTGTCGTCACGGCAACATGTACACAAACCATGACTTAAATAGAATCTGATGGGTTTATCAATAGTAGAATCTCCTTAGTCATTATTGAGCATCATTTGTTCTATTCACCATTTTGATTAAGGTTTTATTCTGAGTCACATGACTGCACGGCCCGGCAGTTAAGCGAAGCATAAGAAATATGAAAAACTGTTGTTTGATTTAGTATCAATCAATCAATCTTTATTTATATAGAGCCAATTCACAACAACAGTTGCATCAAGGTGCTTTCCAGAAAGAGCAGGTCTAGACCAAACTCTTTATATAATTATCTAAAGGACCCAACAAATTCCTCCTTGTACAAGCACTTGGCGACAATGGCGAGAAAAAACTGACCTTTATCGGGCAGAAACCTCGAAGAGATCCAAGACTCAGGGTGGAAGGCCTACTGCCATGACCGGTCAGGATAGAGTTCTATCTATTATCTCTAAATCAATGATGCTGTTTACAAAAAGGATGTCATTTTGCTTCATAACCATCATAAACAATGAATTAAATTCTAAATAGTAACTATGGTTTGTCTATCAATCGAACACAATGTTGGATGGATCTGCCTGCAGACACAGACAGTCTTAAAAACCTCCACCTCCTGCCCTGACTCTCACAGAGATTCGACCTTGCTGCCTCCTGTCGGTGAAATCTGTCGGGGGGAAATGATGTGGATTGATTGAGACAGTTCTTAGATGTGTTTGAATAGTCTAAAGAAAAACTTGTTTAAGAGGAGAAACCCATGAGTGTTTTAATGAAAATATTCAGAACATCACTGGAATGATGAAGGGGAGGACGTCACGCGTCACCATATATCACACTCTGAGCTTCTCTCTCACATTAGTATTATTTTATATCCCAAACAATACATTTACTTATATATACATGCAAGTATAAGCCATGTCACTATAATTTAGCAATATAATCCTAATTCAAGTGTTATCACGGAAAAACAAGAAACCGTTCGGTATCCATATAGCATAAATTAAAGTTTTAAGTTTTTGTGAAGTGGAATCTCCTCATCTTATACTGATGTGTGTAGAATGTTTCCATCTATCTTCCATGGACAAATAGAATCCTATCAGCACTCCGTAACTTTGTTTTGAAAAGTGCTGTTAATATTAAGTTCATTATTGTAATCATTACTAAATTACCAAAAAGTCTGAGATGTTATGGAAGCGCCATCGCCGTTTCCGCCACCCTAGATCCTTCATGTTGACCCCAATAACTATTTCATGGATCATTCTCAAATTTTATACACACGTAAACCTTAGTGGGAGGAAGAACTGGATTCATTTTGAAAAAGGTCAGATGCATATTCCCAAAAGTAGGGGGGATCTTTATCTACAAAACTTTTCAGGCCAGAATTCTCAGCCGCTGTATAACTTTGGTGCATATGAATCTTCTCGACCTATCTTGTATTTATCTCATTTTACTCTTAACTTTTCATATTTATTCACTTAGGAGCACTTTTTTTTTTTTACAAAAAGCACTTTTTTAAGACATAACTAAGCGGTGTTCAATCAGGCGGATTGTTTGTTCAACACAGGGGTTTGGGGAAATTTCCGGGATGTAATCTTACTGTCCTATTTATTTTTATTATTATGATTATTGTTATCGTCATTATATGCCCTTCCACCTTGGCTTCATTACTTTGCCTTTAAATTGTAACATAGACAAAATTGTTTGCCTCTGAATACGATTTTGAACCCGGGAATGGTGTTTGTTTTTATATTTTATCTGGCTTACACTACAAATACAATATAGTCATTTTATTAACTTCGATCACAGTTTATGACTGAAGCAAATAGTTGGGGGGAAAAAACAGTGGAGAATTCTGGAATTCTGATTTCACTCTTGAGAATCCTCAAGTTGATTTCTTTTTTATTTTGTACAGCACCAATGAGTACCTGTGTGTAACTAGATTGCCACGAAAAAGTACCGAAGAAACCTTGTTTGTTTTTTTTCCAGTTTGGTCTGTATTTTATATTAAACTCTGTCAGATCTTCAAACACGCTTCAAAAAAAAGTCAACATGAGAAGAAAAAAAAAGGAAATACAGGTTTTACATAATAATTCATTTGTTATGTTTAGTTCAAAATTTAGGACCAAAAAAGCAAACACTCAAAAGCCAATGTGCCAAAAAAATAAAATAAAAAATTGAATGAAAAAGGTCTGCTTAACAAAACAAACTAAAGACAAAAGGCCAAATAGCATCCTCCAAAAACTAAGGCTAAACAGATGGAAATAATAAAGTGGCAAATAAATATCTTAAGTTGCAATTGTGATCAAAATGACAAAGTGAAAAATAATAAGCCATGAGTGAAACAAAAGTTACATAAGACTGGTTTCTTGGAGCAAATAAGGACAGAGGAGAACAGGCGCCCACATGTGAGGGAACGCAGGCGAGCTAAACATACAAGGTGACGAAGACGTAGAGGAAGACAGATATATGGGAGATATAAATAAAGCTTCTTAATGAAAACAGGATTCAACCAATACCCGTCAATAATTATCTTGATATAAAATAAACATGACGACAAGAACAGAACCATGACATATATCTAGTGAAAGGAAAAGATGATCGAATACCAACTGGACACATCCAGTTGGTATTATTAGCCGTCTTATTCAGTCAAATCTCCCTTTTGGATGATGCAATGGGGTCGGACGGATCTCACAACATATCAGATTATAAATTAAATGTATTATTATTATTATTATTATTACCTTTAATGCAGTGGTTCTCTACTGGTCTCGCTTCGGGACCCAGCATGACCCCACCTACTGTTAAGGAGTGTGAATAGATGGCACTCCGCTGCATAAAAAAATACCTTTCAAAATAAAAGCACAGTTTTCTTTATTGACATTTTTTTTTTTTTGCCCAGGCAAAGGTCCGCGACCCACTGAAAAGGGTTCCGAGACCCGCTTTGGGTCACAGCTTCAGAGAATGACAGCTTCT
This sequence comes from Lophius piscatorius, assembly GCA_009660295.1. Classification (NCBI taxonomy): domain Eukaryota; kingdom Metazoa; phylum Chordata; class Actinopteri; order Lophiiformes; family Lophiidae; genus Lophius; species Lophius piscatorius. The sequence continues at coordinate 269,435 of VRLP01000265.1, forward strand.
CATTGGAACAGTTCCTTTATCAATGAGGTTCTGGACATCTGTTTCAAAAGGTGGCAGCATGTCTGCTTCATCCTCAAATTTTGGTGGTGCTCAACTTTTCTCCCAGACTGCTTTGCAGTATTAAACTAATACTGTTCAGAAGTTGCAATTGTGATCAGTACATTCAGTACATTTACTGAAACTACTACACAGATACAGTGTAGGCCTAAATATGGTATATACCACAGTGACTGAGGGCTTAACTAGGCCTACGCTGTCGTCCCCAACAGCAAGGGTATATCCCCAAAAGACCCCCCTAACCCCCTGCATTGAACAAATAAAGTGAAGTTTTGCCTGAAAAAGGTATACAATTTGAAAATGATCCATGAAACAGTTTTTGAGATTTCCTGTTAACAAGAATGATCTGCAGCAGCAGTGGCGGTGATAACGATTCCATGAAATGCCCCGACTTCTCATGGATAAAAGAAATAAAACAGATTCGATTTTAACTGTGTGAAAGTCCAAGGAGGTCATGATAAAGCAGCAAACATGCTTTTGTTCTCTCAAGAACTCAAGACAATTATTTGTGGTCTCAAGATATGAATGGATCTTGTAAACCAAGTCTAAAGTAAGGAACTGTTGAGCTGATCTGCACCTCTTGTGCATCATGTGAAGATGGACCGGTCCACTTATCTGATCACTTAAGTGAACAGTCTCAACAGGATCAGGAGGGGAGAGGTGCACCTGCCTGGAAAGTTGCATCCCGGCTAGCCCCCCTGCTCAAACATATGTATGCAGCCATGACACCTATGATCTCTGATAAACAGAAAATGTGAAAATATCTGTATTTGTGTCTAATCATGTCATTTTTCTCCGGGTGCTCAAACTTGCCACAGTGTCACCACGAGCACTGCATCACCAGCACAAACAACGCGGAGTTAAATAAATTAAATTCTGTAAAAGACGTAGATTGTACTGACCTGACATGAATCGGCACGCGCGCAATCAGTCTCCTCCAAATACGATCATTCTAAGCCTCCTGAACGATCATGCATCATCTCCCATCGGGCAACGCGGCTCAAACGATTGCAGGGAGTCCCCTGGTGAATGTTGCGTGATCACGTGGGCTCCGTAAAGCGTGCTCCGTCTGTGTGGAGGTGCAGGTGAGGATAGCAACGCGCATTAATTGAGAGCTGGTGCTGGGAAACCATACACATCTACCCACCGTGACGTCACAGAGGACGGGTTGTGCCCAAATGTTTGTTATGCATACTGCAGTGGTTTTGCAGTGAACGAGGGGTTAATCTCCAACAAAGCCCACTATGGCCCTCTCCTAAATGATAGCCTATTTGATGGAATAAGTATTTTACATTTTACTAGGCGGTAGTCTAGGCCGCTGCACGACGGAACATGGCCATGTTAGAGAATCTATGCAGCCTGATGCAAACAAAAGCTCTTCCCATTGACGCCTGTACACATCTGGAAGTGGTGACAGTCTGACACGACTCATGACATCAGACAGCAGCGTGGCTGTATGATGTCATAAAGGTGTCCCAGACCAGACGTATTCGAGGCGATCCTTCAGGACATGTGGATACATTACCTAGACGTCCACGCTCCATGCTGAGCATCAGAGGCACGAGGAGCGCATCCTCCAACATCAGCACCAGTTTGAGTACGCGGGTCCAGTCAACGGGCTCACCAGAACATAATCCATGTCGCTCCCACTATTGTCAAGGGATGTTTTGTCATTCTTGTCGTGTCTCGGGAGGGGATAAGGGAAGCGAGTGTAACAGACGAGGCTTGTGGTTAGCGCCCTTCTTTTATGGAGGGAGAGCGCGTGGTCGCATCACAGCTGGGGGGGGGGGGAATAGTGCCACCAGCGCGTGCACGGTGAAGAATTTTAAAACGGTGCAAAGATCAAAATCCTTACTACAAAGATTCTAAATAAATATTAACGCGTATTTGACGGTCAAATTCATGTACCCGTATTACTTTTTAATAGTCTAATTTTTTTTAACAAAATTTAATACTGAAATATTAGTATTATTTTTCTGCTTCTTCTTTTGGGTTTAACGTCAGTTGACATGTCAGCCTTCCTCAGGATTTAGTATTTCTAATTCTATTTTGATCTCTTTGTCATGTGACTTCTATCCCTGCAATCGAAACAAGTCTGTGTGACCAGATACTTACATTTTTGGTAATTGTAATTTACGCTGCTTTATGATACGATCACAAAATTCAAAAACTCTATGTTTTGTCATGACCACAGTGACATCATTACTGTCTCCATTTATATAGTGGACTTGAGGAAATCATAGATTCCAACTTTCCTGTAAATGTTTGTAAATTACAGTGTTGGTCTAGACATGATCCAAATCAGAAGATTCAATTTTCCTAATTTAACAGACTTCTTAATTGATACTACGTGTATTTTAATCACTTGTTCCCATCAGTTAACCTAGTATTATTGTCTCTTTGAATATGGGCTTGTTACACAGTCTAACAAGAGATCCTGGTTGTCACTGTCAAACATTTGAAATTATGTGGATGGTGTCTTCTTCTCATGGAAGTTTATGGCAGTTCTAAACAATGTGTGTATATTATATTGTGACTGTCAACTTATTTTTTAGGATCATGTCTTGATAATCTAAAAATTGTTGTAATGGAGAGGTTGAGAAGATTGCCCCAGGGAAACCTTCAACCAGTAAAGAAAGCACCATCACTGAGGAAGCTCCGGGTCACATGCTGGCTGTGACCTGAACTGCAGATAAGAGAAGACTAGAAGACCTCATTGTCCAGTCTCAACCTCGAGAATGAGGACCAACAGGAGACAGTTTTGCCTATCCACAGGCTGCCCTGCATAGAACACCAACACAACATCAAGGATGGGGTGCAGTTCCTCATTGGTGTTGTATTTCCAGAGGTAGCCCTAAGTCTATATAATCAGCAAATCCACCAAGTCAATGTTGCTGGTTGATCCTTGTTTAATTAGTTAATAATGTGGATTGGTATTTCCAAATTATATCAATTAAA